>BRZM01001735.1:0-26005 GCA_033238685.1 Lates japonicus | reverse complement strand
GAGATGATGACCTGTATCAAGGATAGAAAGTGGAGGTCTCGGCCTTTTGCCTCGATGTCTCACTGTTCATCGTCCTCCTCATCTGTCCAGATGTCGTCTGTGCACCTTCAGATGAGAGGCCAGCTGAGCAGCAGCACATTTTGGACAGTTGTGACTCCTTCATCACTTATGAGCTACACACAATGAAGACAAAGAGACATTGGATGAAACAAAGCATTATTGGTGTGTACAGAAAAGTACAAGACAGTTTCAGACTAACATTTTAAGTGAGTAACACTGAATCTGTATTGGTATTAGTATTAAGTAACTTACTCACTATCATGTAGTATTCCTTTTGAAAAAGTTGTATATGATTTAAGGAAATGCCAGATCATGAGCACTATAAATCATTATAAACTATAAAGGAAGTCATAATATAGGCACATGATGACCATGCACAATACAGTTTCTTGGCAGCTCTAATATGGAGCTCAGTCTGTTGACAGCAACAAAGGAAACCAGGCTCCAGAATGCATCTGTAACCTCAAAAAGCCATCTAAGTTTTTCTGTCAGGCCTCATTCTCTGTAATTTTCTCTGTTTCTCTCTCGCAGCACACTTAAAACAAAGTCACGCAGACCTTGAATATAAACTTCAGATGCTCAAATGAAACAAGCTGGTTAATAACAAATCAAAGAGTAAGAAAGCGAGGTACCTTGATTGCCCTGAATGTCTAGCAGATATAACTCTGCCATCTATTGCAATATGAAAACTCTATCTCAGAACAACAAAACCATCAAAAACTCCGCCTCGTGAGCCAAAGATGATGTGCATGTGGCATCCTTAGTAGCAAGGAGCGATCATGACTACCAGGTAACAGAAACACAACACACGTCTGCAAGGAAGGGGGTAATATAGAGGCTCACACAGTCTGACATAGATAATGTCACACTGTCCAAATATGAGGATTATGTGTGTTCCCTGTGCAGACAAGTGCACATATATACAGGTTTTTCTAACCCGTATTCTCCTCTCTCTCTCTCTTTCTCTCTCCTGTCTACTTTGTACAGTATAGCTTGTATGGTCATGTCTCACACACACATGCAGTCAATGAAGTGCTCTCAGCAACAATAAAGACTCAGTGAACTGGGCCCCGTCTCCATGAACTGGGTCAAACAATGGGGAAACCAGCCAATTTATGATATGCTTCCATTCTCCATGTGGCTTGGCTTCTCTCTGAAATTAGCAGGTTCAGAGGCCTTCTGAGCTGTTAAAGGAATGTTTACTAAGGAGGTAGTGGTAAACCACTGGGGCTGATCACTTGTAATGAAGTCTGGAGGTAAACACTTGAAAGCAATAAGACCTGCCTTGCCCAGACATATGTGGATTGTTACTCTTAGCCCTGTAACGATAGATTGCTTGCGCATAGGTTTGGGGATTGCCTGCACACACAGACCTACATTCTGATAAATGATACAGAAATTATGCTTTCTCTAATCAGAGTTAGTTTTTGCAGTTGAAATTTACCCAGGTATGTTGTCCTGATGAATGTCTCCCTGTACTTCTAGGACAAAAGCTTTAGTCCTTGACTGCTGGCTGCCGTCTGTCTAGTCCGAGGGAGGTGTGAGATCATCCTTTCAGCATTTGACAACTTCAAAGAGGTGCCCAAAGCTGCTTTAGATAAATTTGAAACATTATCATCAGGTTGCCATTTATAATTCAGTGGTAATTAATTGCTATTATGAGGATTGGATGTACTTTAAAAAGTTACATTAATTAGTTACCATTATTTCCCATCAATGGTGCAGAAAGGCATAAGGGCCAGTGTGAAGGATGAAGTCGAGGGAGCTCTGGGGTTTCATGTCTACTGGGGGTGCAAGCAAAGCCCTACAGTGGGCCTGTCAGAGGTTATTAGTCTCATTGCCGACGCAGATGTGAGCCAACGCCAGACAATGATAAGGATCAACTCCTGATGGGGCCAGTGGACCCTGAGTTTATAGCCTTCGGTTTTCATCTGCAGTCATCTAAACACGGAACAAGACAATTGCACTTGGAGTCTAAAGCCCCAGGGAACTGAGCTAATCAACCCACCAGTCAAACAAATTGGTGTTTCTGTGGTGGTGTTATTTTCTAAAGTTATACATTAATACAAAGGTGGCAGATCTTTGAGTCTAAAGCCACCTATGGTATTCAAGCACAGCTGTGCCGGTAACAGAGAGATTAGGTCCACAACTGTTGCTGTTGATGCCAGAAATGTTTCTGAAAAAAATGAAAAGAATTAAGAAGCAGTGTTTGTTTTTCTCTCGTCCTCCAAGTGTGTATTTTGTGTAGATTTGTTGAAAAGAATCCATCCAATACCTTATCTTTCCTGGCTTCCCTCCATGAATTATGATAATAAGAAGAGCTTGTTGTTGTAAATGAAGGCTGTCCAATGTTTACATACAGCTAAAGATCTTAGGATGGATTATATCTGATCCTGGAATGTTGTGATTAGTCATAGCAAAATAATATGGTGGTACAAACTACATAAATGACAGTTCGTAGAGAGGCGCGGGTAGTGGCCATTCCATATGTAAAATTACCCACAGCTGATGCAATCTCCTTTTTTTTGCTATTCTACTGTTACTTGTTGCAATCTCCTACTAGCCATACAACATATCCAACACAACTGGATTAATAATTATATTTTGATATTCAATGATTTGGTTGCTCTCCATGGTGAGCTTTTAGCTGTATCTACCTGGTTTCGAATATTTCTCCCACCTTTCTCTAAATTATATCATATCTCGATACTTTTTATACCTTTGTAAATCATCACACGATCAAAACCATTTTATCACGCTGCATCTTCTAATTTTAGGTGTATGAGGAGAAGCATATTTTGAGGCTGATGGATTACTTTCACTTGATGAGGAGGAAACATCGTGATTTCCTTAGCAGTCAGACTGTGTGTTAGATGTAGATGCTTTGTTGCCCGGTGTGAATGTATACTATTCATCCAATTAAGTACATCGATCTAAATCTATGCCTGGTTCAAGTTGCTTGTAGTTCATCTTGTTGTGAATTCCCACTCAGTTGAGACATAGACTTCAGAGTCCATCTGCAGTATGAATTCACCATTCGGACTGGTGTGACTACCTAGAATTAAGGTGGCAATATGAAATGCGTGCAATGTTTTTAGTATCACTTGTCTGGTCCTCTCTCCTTGTATAAATACAAGCACTCGGAGGCGACAAGCTATCTGGTCACAGATCAGGCTACAATTCTTGATGTTTATGTCGTGTCTATGAGATACGAGAGATAAGGTACAAGCTGGAGAAGGTGGAGGACTAGAGCACCTGTCCATATAGTGCAATTGATTATAACCTGCTCTCGGGCCATTTAAGTTGTTGGTCTGTGCTTGCTGCATTTTCTACTTGCTGGTGAAATCTACTCATTTCCACAGTGGTTCAGTATAATATGGGGTGGAGGACTGGAAAATACAGTGCGTAAATAATCTGTGTGTTCCTCGTGTTGGCTTGTTCTCTCTAGGCGGTTGCCTTTAACCTCCGCTGCTTTGCAAGACCTTCTTCACATGGAAGATTGCGATGACCTGGCATACTGGAGATTCTTAACAAACTCTGTTCTCAGGGTCATGGAATGATGGGGAGGATGAGGGTGAATTTCCATGAATTCCTCTACAATATATGTAATCTGGGTCTGGTCAAAACTGAAGCTATAACCATGCTCCTGCCGTCATACTGCCCGTTATATCTGATTTCTCTTGTGATGATGCAGTGTATATATGAGGAGAATTGGGAGGGTGGAGCAGGAGGAGATACCCGTGCTGTGGATCAGTGCTTTGATTCCTCTCTTCTCTATTTGCTCTTTGGGTGACGGAGAAGCTGCTGGGGTTGAGAATGAAACAATGATGAAAGTATTTCGATCTGGGCTTCCTCCTTCAGAAAGATAAGAGCCTGCAAAGCAATGCGGGTGAGCTGGTCGGCCAATGTGTTAGCACAACCTTGTATCAAAAACTGCAATTTGCTCTATGTGTTCTAGCAAAAGATCAGTTTCAGATACTTGTAGCTAAATTGCTGTGATAGCAAATTAGGTCAACTGGAAACAGGATGTTTCTTTGCCTGTAGGTCATTGTGTTGCGCTCTTTGTCCCCCCTGGTGGCTGTTCGGAACTGTGCAGTCGACCAACACAGGTCAACACCCTGAGGAGGATGATCAGAGAGGACGCCGCCTTCCAAACGCTAAGCATCGAGAGGCGGCTGCTGGAGCTCGAACAGCAAGGCACCATCGTTTACACAAAGCCCGATGGAGCATTGCCATCAGGCGCTCGGCGTGGTGGTGTCGTGGGGGTGGCCTCGGGATCCCCTGGGTGACATTGGGCAGCTGTCTGGGTCTGACAGCAGGTTAACAGAATGGGGACCCACAATTTTTACCGCAGCAGTGACTCCCCGCCGCCTCCCCTGCCACCCCCTCCCTGCCCTCTGCCTCAGGTGGATTGAACCGTGACTCATAGTGATTATGTCTGGTGACACATATATAGCGAAAGTTGACTTCATTTGACTGTAGACTCTCAGCAGGGGTCCTTTTTCCAGTTCCTCTTTTTTTAAAACGTGCCAAGCCAGGTGATACTCACAGCGATCATATTACCCCAGACAGGAAAGAAACTTTCAGGCTGGTTTCCTTTGTGTGCGTATTTTGATCTCTCACCCACCAGTTTTCAGCTCTTTGCTGACCTTTATTTAACCAGGAAAGGCTTCATTAAGACCGTATCTTAATATCTATGAGCCAAGACAGTACTGAACACATAGAACATAAAATATATAAAACATTAAAAGTAGGCTGATAATTAAATAGATAGAATATGAGGGATAGCAAAACACATCTGAATAAAAGTGTAAGATTGATAAAGTGACACCAGAAATATAAATACATTTGTCTAGTGCCCTGTAAAAATATTTCATTGTTGCCTTCTACGTGAGTACAGGCCCTAGTGCACTGGTCCCACCGCGCCGCCTCCTCTCGCTCCACCTCTGCCAGAAGCTTCTCCCTCAAGTTATCCTGGGTGTGGGTCATGGTGGGGTACAAAAGTACAAATAAAATTCAACTTTCTATTCTACTGCAGGCGTGGGCAAGTTGATACATCCTGTATATTCACAGCTATCGATCAAGAAGCATCAGACTGACTAAGTTCCATGCCTGTGTGTTTTAACTGGGCCTTGAAGCCCAATCAAATCAATGGCACAGTCTTCCATGATTGAGATGAGCGTGTGCTGGAGGTAAATCAAAGGCATGAAACTATCTTCACAGTTAGCTGATTAACAATGTTAAAAGTCTCTGAAAACTTGGTTTTCACATCTTTATAATATTAGATATTCATGACTAAATTGTACGATCAAAATTACAAATTATATGTTGTTTATGGAGGTTTTCCCAAAACTCAAAGGCTCAGGTAAACTGCTTTGTCAGGTCTGTGTGAAGTAGTCTGATCAGATTTGATTGACAGAACATGGTAACAACCCGCAACTGTATCATTTTTGACTGGATGCTACTAAATCTGATTGGTGCACAGAAATATATGCCATTACCTTTTCCCAGTGAAGCTAACTACTTCCGTCAGTGAAGAAGACCACAGAGAGAAAAAAAAGTGCAATCTGTCATGTGAAATAACCAAAACTGTGTTCCAGCTTAGGCAGCAAATTCCTTGGTAAACTAGCCTTGCTAGTAGAGGTGAAGAAGTAACAAGACGCTAAAATGTAGTTTACAGAACAGTAAGTAAACTATCATTCATCACAGGAGCAGTCTGGAGAGGTTTGAGAGCTGTTTAAGACCAGAGCCCAGGGCTTGATTGTGGATCTTGCCTGCTGAGCAATGTGGAAAGGCGGTAAACAAAGTCACCCTGCTGGGCCGTAGTAGCTCTAGAACTTAGCCATCACATAGAAAAGCTAACAAGACCAGAGGTCCTGACAATGATATGCACTTGTCATGAACTTAAATACTACCACCATAGGAAATAGAAAAGTTACTAATATAAGTTCATGTCACCGGTTTGACCTCAAGGCCTTACCTGTTGACTTTGTGGAGTGCCTGATGCGTTTCCCTGCCCGCGGGCGGAGGTCAAGGTGCTCGTCGATGCGAAGCGGCGTCCGGCTGGATCAGCTTCGCGGAGGATGCGTTTCGTATTGTGTGCTTAAGATTGAGAATACGCAGAGGATTGAACATCTCATCACCTTTGTCGGGAACTTTGCCGACAATAACAACATCTTTCACACCCGCTCTAATACAATCGTGCCAACTGGCTCAATCAAATCACCTCACAAAGTTGAAGAATGCTCGAGAGAGGTAAGTGTTGACTTTGTCTGGTGTTTTGTTGTTTAAATCAAGCAAGCTGGTTGGTGTTGGATATTCATTCATTCTTCTGGTTTACTTGTAGATCTCATCTTAGCCCTGAAACTACATGAATAGCAGCAAAGCGAGTTGTGTTTATGTTTCAAATTACACAGAGTCTTGATCTGGTGGTAATACTCAGCAAATTTGGAGATCTTACTCAAGCGCTCAGTTTGCACTACCATACCAATGCCTGAAATATTTTGCAGTTTATTATTTGCAGTGCTTTCTAATGATAATGCTAGTGCCATTTTGTTTCTAACTTTTGTTACACAGCTGCTGGACACCTAAGTCTACAGACAGAAAAATGACATTGCTCCTACATAGCTCTCATTGCGAAAGAGAGAAATACCTGAACTGGCCAACTTCTACAATGGAATTGCACTTTGTGGATAAAAGCTGCAGCAGGTGAGTTTGTACCGAACATTAAACTGTTACTCTTTAAACCATACATGAAGATACATGTTTACAGAAATGTCAGGTGCTTTACTTAAATAAGGGCATTCTGTGTGTGCAAAAAAAGGATTTGAGAGTCTCGTAAGACATTTTCTAATATTTCCTTGAAGTATCTCACAAATGTGCTGGATGATGAGAGCTAGGAAAGGTATGGACCTGATCCGAGATGTTCATGTGACCATTCAGTCCTGAAGGCCGTCCAGGCCAGTGACACACAGCTTGACAAAGGCTGCAGAGGGCGAAGACAGCGAGGTATCAGCACTGTCACCTCCTATAAACCTCAAAGTATCCACTGGAAAAACTGAAAATAGACACAAAGCAAAACCTCCTGTCCCACATGCAAGCTCACTCGCCTCTTAACACACAAAACAATTCTGAGTCATTCAACAGTGTTTACAAACGCCGCTCCACTCTGGCTTTTCTCCTCCTTCCCAATTCTAAAACCTTGTATGTGGTGAACTGCCCGGAGAGAGGTGCGACTCCCACCCTCAGTGTTTCTTGTGTTTAATGCTTTATCCCAAGGCCTACTACAAGGTGGGGGCCGCTGTAGCAAGCTGACATCTGTGTATCTTCTCCTCACTTCCCTGCTGGTCAGCGGAGGTTCCTGGTTCTCGCTCAGAGCAGAGCAGAGCAGGGCAGGCTGGCTGCCTCCATGTCACGGTTGTGGCGTTATGGTCTGAGGCAAATAACGGGAAGGCCAGCTGGGCTGACTCTAGAGCTACAGCTGTGCTGTTTAGACTGAACCCCCACTGCCCCCCCACCCCTCCTACCTCCTCCTTTTACCCTGGACAGCCTCGCCTGCCCACACACAGCATTTCCTGAGTTGTTCTCAGACTGGGTTTATGTGATCTACTTGAAATGTGAAGCTAGGGTTTCTGTGTGTGTGGGTGTCTGCCTGAGTGTTTATGTGTGTCTTAAATGAATATAGTTAGACATCACAGCAAATCCCTAATGTCATATCTGTGCACTTATTATGGAGCTACAGTCTGGATGATTGGTTTAAGCTAGCATGGAGATTGAAATGGGGAAAACAACTAGCCTAACTCTGTCCGGGTAACAAAGTGAGCTTCAGACGCTTACTGATAGGTGGTTATTATTTGTATAAATCTTCTTGTCTAAGCTCTCAGCAAAGAAAGTCCTTAATATATTTTCAAAATGAAACAGTTACAAGGTTGAAAGGGCAGGCAGAAGGGAAGAACACATTTACAGTGACAGCTATGTGCATCTATGTTTCCTGTTTATCTCGACTTTGACCTCTCTGTCTTAAAGGGCCACACACAAGTGTGTTGACTTGGATTTATTTGAGCTACAGCTCCTTGTCACACACTGGTCATTTCCTCTCCTCAGCGGATGCAGTGGAGGAAGCAGAGCAGGAGGAGGCAATGAGAGAAAAGTTGTGGCTCAGGAGGTAACAGCATATTCCCTAGGTGAGTTCAAGTGCAAGCGTGCTAAGCTGAATAAGCTATCAGATGTTTACTCAGTACTAAATAAAGCTGCGGTGTGCCCAAGCACAGTGAGCGATTACCGATATCCTCTCCTCTGATTCAGGTCCAGGCCCAAAGAAGAGGAGCTGATCGCAGAGCTGCATGAGGCCTTGAGCCAAAGACCACCGGCCGTGTGGGGGCAAGGATGGCATAATGAGGAACATCATGCAGGTGGGCCAGACAGCACCTCAAGGGCCCATGCTGGTGCCCAGTGACCCCAAGTCGAGGATGACAATTATTCGCCATCGCCTTGAAGTGCACCTTGTGCTATGTGGTTGAACACAAGCACATCTGGAGAACAACATAGCAGCTCCAGTCAGACTAGTTATTCGTGATGTCTGCTGTTTTGTTGGTTGAAACAGCTGTTTGAGCCTCAATATGGTGATAGTCAGACGGGCAGTTTGATTCCGAGGATCCTTTCATTCAAAATATACTAGGTCTGGTTAGGATATTTTTAACCTCTTTGGATTATACCAGAATTGATAGGATTTTTTTCATCGTTTTGTGGAAAAAATAAAAGACCTTGGTGAAAACTGATTAGGGATGCTGCAAGTGTCTTTCGAATCTACAGGAGTTGCTAAAGTCAGACATTATCAAATCCCGCATTTAGAGGCTTTGTAATGGGAGGAAAACCTTATTGGCCTCAGGAAGCGATTAGTGATCAGCTTAAAATCATGTCATGCTGAATGTGCATAATATAATTTTGGTAATGTTAACTCTCCTTTTCCTCAATTGATACAATCCCTAGCCATACAGGGCTTTTACAGGTTTGCTTCCATGGATCTGTGCAAACAGCACAACTCTACTTTTCTCAGTTCATTATAAGATTAAATGTAGAGGTGGTCAGTGTCCCCTCCTCCTCCCGGGGGCAGTGTCCTGGGTGTGACATGTTTCTTCCTCCCCCTCCTCCCCCAGCAGTACTGAAGAGCGTGCCTTCACAGCCCTTTTCTTCATGACTCCGCGGTTCTTCTGTGAAGCCAACCTCTATGACGCGTAGCTGCTGGCCCTACCCCCCTAATGCCAAGGTTCAGGTGTCTCATCACCTCCAGCCACTGTGCATGCAGCATGATCCCTTCCACCGAGCCGCCCAATTCTTGGAGGCCATGCTGGTTGTTTTGTGTTCTACTAGGGCTCCTATCAGGTGTCTGGTAGGAGACAGCCAAACCTCTTTGCCTGGCACAGAGCAACATACGAAAAAGAAAAGCTGTACAGAGTGTCAGCATATTTTGTCTCACGTGAAAAATATGTTTGGAAATACCTCTGAAATCTAATCAGACATGACTGTGATTAAATTTGTAAGTCAGGCATGTACATGACCTTGTAAAGGCTTTGCATTAATATGTAAGCATATTTCTTTGAAGAATTTTTTTTTCATGACTAGATTCAACGATAAAAGAGGTTTGGCTAATTTGGTTTTTATCGCGATGCCTTGTTCCATGAGACTAACATTTGGTGTTGGTTCTTCCGGCTAACATGTGACTCTTTCCCTCAACACCACTGTTATTCCCCTCAGCTGAAAGAAGATTAATGATGTTTCCCACTCATAAGGGAGTGGGAGGCGCCTGGCTGGGACCAGCCAACAGCCTTCCAACTCCTGTACTACAGGCATTTTGTCAGCTACTTCAGCTAGTGCTTCGGACATAAATAAAAGATGCTTTATAGCACAAGTTTGCTTTACCACAAAATAGTCAGAAAATAATAATAATATGAAGATTAATTAAAGCAGTTACAGTATGTTTCACTGGTTTAAGAGAATTCAGTATCCTGCAGCAGTGAGTTAAACAGATCAGTAGTTTGTTTCCACTAAGTCTTTGTCTCAGTCTAAGGATCCCCTGCAGGTGGCACAGTTTTTAATATTTTTATAACTGCTTAGCCTTAAATATCATCATCTCCCTTTCTATACCATGTTTGTGTGTAAATTCATTTACCTCTCTCACACTTCATGTATCGCCCTTTGTCACTTACTTCTTTTATCATTTTGCGGTGTGCTGAACAGCTATTTGGTCAACAGGCTCTAGAAAAAGTATAATAAAAGACACATTCGGTCAAAATACCTGTACACAGTCGTATCCAATATATTGTGAGTTAAGGTTTTCTTTTCTGCTTTATTTGGGGGCATCTTGATTGTTGCTCCACAAACTGAAGAGCTTGTTGACCATTGTACTGTAACTGTAATGATGATGGCTATGTGTTTTTTGCACTGCTGCATTAGTGTCACAAAGTTACCATAACTACATTTCCCAAACGTTTTACTGTTTGTATATCATTACTGCCAGTTAAAGTGCAAGGTTTTGGGAATGTGTCATTTAATGTTTAGTCTGCATCATTTTGGCTCTTATTTGCTAATTTTACATGTCTACTACACAGTTAACAAAATTTTACTACAGAAGTTATTGTAGATTTTCTGTAATTGTTTGAAAAACTCACTCAGTTAGCAGTTTATCACTAGGTACACCTAGCTAAAACTTATGCGGTCTAATGCAACAGTCCTGCAATAAATCCTCCATTCATGAAGGTTATAATGTTTAGTTTTTGTACTTGTAAGTGTTTTAAGCGAAATTATTTGATTCAACTACAATAATTTTGGAGGATGTAGTTTGTGGTGCTGTTGAAGTGTACTGCATTATACAGAGAGGTGTTTTTGCTACCCTCAGTGATATAAATGGGGTGGACAAAATAATAGAAACATGCCAGTTTATTAGGTGTACCTAATTAACTGGCAAATCTCCATTTATGGCTTAAAAACACATAGCACCAAAAGAAAAAAAAGAGAGTTAAAGTAGAAGTGATAGAAGCAAGTTGCAGTTTTGACCTCTGGGTCCTCTAACATGTGTCCCCCCGTCCCTCTTTTCTCCCTTACCAACTCACAGATCTCCAAACCAGCCCTTTCCCTACTGACCAGCCCAGCGTTGATCCGGAGCGGTTGGAAGAGACCCTAAACCACTTGTTCGTCACTTATACTCCCCTCCCCATTATAACCTTCCTCCCTGTGTCCCGATGGTCCATCTCAACCCTGAGGCTGCAGATCACAAAGACTGAAAAGGGAGGACAGGACAGTGCCCTTGTTTTAGCTGGGTAATTTATTACTTATGGAGGCACTAACAGCCACTTTAAGTGAGCAGGCATTGTTACAGAAGCACAATGGGTGACTCCTCTCTCACTGAAAGCATAAGACTTTCTCTGCTCTGTTGGCATTGAGAGCTAGACCAGTTGGAGGACGACATACATACATACAGGTGAGGTGAGTTGAGGACCAGAGGACCGCAAAGCAGGAAGAACGGTGGTTTCACTAACAAGTGCCTGCCAACATGTGGATCTTATTTCCAACACCGTTAACTTCCTCAGATTATACAGTCGTAGCAGGACTTAGACTGGGAGGCAGCCAAGGGAAGATGCCAACACTGCTGCTGGGATGTTTGCCCCGAAGACACTTACAAGACCTTCCTCCAAATAACAGAGAAGCTTCGATATTAGACATTTGGGGAGTTTCCTGATATTAAGCCAAGTCAACACAATCAATCAAGACTTAATACTGACAATGGCTTATTTAGATTTCAGTTGCATGTATCTTGGAGGAAAGATCATCTAATTTACAGTTCTGGTTCTTTTGGACAAGCTAGCCAAACCAAACTTTCTCGAATGTCTCATGTTTTGCTTAAGAAGTGCCTTTTTTTGTGTAAACAGTGTTATTGAGTCAGCCATAATTAGTTTATTTTGCATCTTTCATTTGTTAAAGATTGTATTTTTTATTTCCATGTACTTTAACATTAGCCTTATAATACTGACAACAATATGCAAAAGTTGAAATTTCCAGCTTTAAAGGCATACAACAGCCAGAAAGTAAGGGGTATAATGATTTTAATATTACTCTTTTACCTCTCTAGTACATCAGTGTCTTAAAGCTCATAACATTTGACATGAGAGTTATTATGTCTTTGTGCCTTGTCCAAGTAGTAGTTTAAAAAAAAAGAATGTTATATGCCTTGACAACACTTTCTGTCACACCTTAAGTGACATTTGGGAAGTGACAAATGTATGAAGAAGATTCCACATGGATTGCTGTTTAAGGGCTCAGATGATGTTAACCTGCTATTGATGTGGTTATAGATGAAGGATGTTTCCATTCCTATGGGGTCTTATGTTTTTTTAATCCTCTATCTCAAAAGAGATGATGGGGTTCTTCCTAACAGCTGTTGAGACTGACAGACTGTGTTCTAATATGACATTGGCACAAAGGGAGCAGAACATCTTTACACTACTTAATTTGGCTTACATTGTATGAGACACTATTCTTTAAGTGGACATTTATGTTAATGTACATTAAAATCAAGAATTTTACTTTTTAGAAGAAATGATCCATGATATTGTCTATTGACTGAAAGATGACACTTCCTTTTTAATAAATAAGATGAATTATGTAACTACAAGACCAAAGTGTGGTGGTTCTGAAAGTCAAAGCATAACAACATCTCACAAACACAAAAACATTTCACAAAACATAACAACATTAGCGTGGGACAACACCCTATTGTTTGTGACTGAACAGATCCCAAGTCAGGCAGCCAGAGACACAGAAATGAATCTCCAAACGGGAAGCATTATCACAGGCTCTCAGATATGGGGTTCCATTTGTGCCAAGATACATCAGAATATGTTGTGCACTATACCTATGTCAACCGAAGATGTGACAAAACATTTGTCTTTGTTTCTTCAACACTGAACTGTATTTCCGTTGTGACAAAACTATTTTGACAGTCAGATTGTCTATGTTGATTGCCAGGGCTGGTTCTAGGCAGGCATACATGAGGGGGCAGTGTGAAATGTGAAGGGAGCATCGTTGGTACACATCATGCAACAGCAGCAATTTTCTGGGGGAGCATTTTAAACACATTTTGTGGAGGGCATTTTTGCCTGATATTGCCTATGTGTTTTCTCCATGGAATTGGGTCATTAGCTATGTATCCAACCCCCAACCTGGAGAAGTGGATTGCACTTTATCAGGCCTCTACCCTACAACCTGTCCAGCTTGGGTCTCCCACCCAGAGACTAAGCCTCTGCTGGAATAGCTCCTAGGGTCAGTGAGGCACACAAGCCCCCTGACCACGATAAGGTGGCAATCACTCAGGGGGGAAAACTGAAAAATAAAGATGAAAAATAAAATCACATGAAAGATCCCTCATCCAGATTTTAACAGTTAACACCATAACATAGTTTCTCATTTGGATGAGCCTAATTCTCAAAATTGTAACTTAATTACAAAGCCTTTTCTCAAACTTTTCAATGTATAACACCTCTGTTCCTCTGAGGCTGAGAGACGCTCCACTCCAACAGGCACTGGGAGAAAAGCAGAACTTCCAGTAGGTCATTCCCCAGTTGGATGAACAAATATAGATATATTTTATATTTACTTTTGTTTTTTTGTTTATTATTGTTTATCTCACTACAACGAATTTGACAGGTCCTACAGGACCCTTCAGGTCTTACAGTTAAACTTAACTGTGTTGTGCTGCCTCCTGCTCACTGCAATCTGGCATGTCTCACAGTATATGGTGACTTAAATTCATTAAAACTGTCATCCGTTCACATTTATTCATTTATTCATGGCTTTAACTGTGTCAGTGTGGTAAATCCTCATGTAGAAGATCACGGATGGAGCTGTTCGCGGTGAAGAAGCGGGACCTGCAGTAACACCACCTGAAGATGCTGATCATCTTCTCCTGCGTCGCACACAGGCGCCAGTGAAGGACTGTTAAATAAATCGAGTAAAAAAGTATATTTCAGACCCTTAAACCTACTGCCAGGAGCAATAAAGCTCCTTTAACTAACTACAATATACATATATGTTACCAATCAGCGTTTTTCTGCCAATAGGTGCGTTCGAGATGAACTGCGGTTCAACCACAGCTGTTCATGTGGTTGAGCCTGACTTGATGGTCAAACGTGAACTGGCAACTGGCTTCTATCTGTCAATTAAAACTATAGTGTTGGTGTACAGATGTAAAACGTGAGCTGTCAGAAAGACGAGATCAACTAACTTAGATCAACTTTGGAAGAGATAACCACAGGAGATAACTGATTTTAATTATTAGAATAAAAACGCACTACACTTCATGCGCGTCAGTGAAGGTTTGAGCCAATCAGGACAAAGTGCTGTCCTCGCAGAGGTGGCTCCAAGTCGGTGGAGCCAGAGAAAAGCAACTGCAGAAAACCGAGCAGAAAACCGCAGGTGTCCTACTCCCGCGAGGTTTAAAAGTCATGTGACGTGGTGACGTTGCGCAGCGCCGGCGAAAGTCGGACACAATTTATAACCGTCATGCATTGTTTTAAACCCAGCGTCACGTCGTCAGCACTGCGCAGCCCCGCATAGTCGAACGCACCTAATGACTTATCATCAATGAACGTTTGTTAGCAATAATTGTGATTGATGGAACTAAGCCATATACATTTTCTGTTATTGCAAAAGAATGAAATAAAAAGTGCAACAATTACAAGGCAAACTAAAATAAAATCTAAATGTGTTTAAGTTGTGCTGATTATTTATTCATCAACAGTGATTTATACTTGTCTCCATACTGTATGTTTATTATAAGGCCATTTATCTTTTGACATTATTTTTTTCAGTAAGTGACTAAAACTAAATTTAAAATTCTCGTGAAATTTAGTCTTTCAAAGTTTGACGAGGCACCCAACATTTTTATAGAGGGAAAGGTTTGGTATTTACAACCCTCCGTGATTCTTTAACGCGTCACCGTATGCGCATGCGCCTCGACTATAAGAATGACGTCAGACGCCGACATTGGCACACCATGGTGAGCTCAGCTCGGTGTCGGTTGCGTCATGGTGGGGTCGCAATTTAAAACCCCGGGGCTTGACAGTGAAACTGCCCTTGTCTGCAAAAGTTTCTGAAAGTTAAGAGACACCGGGACGATCGCGTCTCATAACAGGAGGAGCTCGGAAACTTATTCAGAAAGGTAAGAGATGCCTCTAATTTAGCGCGAGTTAGCGTGGTGTTAATGTCATTGCCGGCAGGTGTGTCGGCGCGTGTCAAGCTCGGAAAGTTTGTAAATTATTGTGTGTTTAGAGTAAGATGTTTAACTTTACTGCGCTGTGGGAATGCAGGCTTTTGCAGCATGTTGTGTCCTGTTTTGATTAAGCGCCCATATTTAAATACAAATAACAGATTTAAAAAAAAGTTGGAGTGGTGTGTGGTCGCTCAGAGGGACACGGGATTAACGCGCAATGCTGTAAACCTATATTAGTTATGAACGGATTAAATTCAGAGAGAGAAAATGCGTTTGGATAAACATTGTGGGCCTATTTCAACTGCTCAAGCACAATGCGACAGGCCTCGCGGCCTGACGCGCGCGCACCGTAGTACTTGCATACGGGCCAACAGAAGGTGAACATAAACCGCTTTATTAGTTTAGCATATTTATTTATTTATTATAGGTGAATATAAACTGGAAGAGTTTTTTGGTTAATATATTCAGTTATATTATTAACCTCGCTTTGTAACAGCTGAGGCAATCAAACAAATGGAAAGAGGCCTGCTCAGGTGGCATTGAGCACGTGTGCTGCACCCGCCACCAAACAGCTGCTGCAATTGTAATCCACTTGAGCATTTGTGCATCTAAGTATGTCTACTGGAGTGCTTTGTCTGACAACATTATGCAGCCTTTTTACTAAAGAGTATTATCCCTTTTAACCAGAAACATTGTTATATATCACTACCAGACTCTACTAACAGCAATTTTTCCAAGCCTCAATCTTGTGTGTTATCCTGTGATTTAAATAAAAGTAAGCCTACCACACAGTAACACAACCTAACTGATCAGACAGTGGTATTTTAGCAACTCTGTGTTCTGTGAGGCAACGTTTCTGTTTTTGTCAAGTTTATTTACAGAGTATGAGCATGATCTTGCTATGGGTTATAATTTTCTCTAGCACTTGCTGCTGTTGATGAAATCACCAGTATAAGTATCATGAGATTGACATTGCACTAGAAACTAACAGGTTTAAGATGTCTGTTCTTTGTAAAAACTCTTTGGGCAGCTGAGTCATTTGAATCATATTTCCACACATTTGTGCCTCTCTTTTCCCACCTCTCCAAAATACCACACAGACACCAAAGTGAATTTCAAGGTTGGAAAATGACACTTTTTTTTTTTTTTTTTTTTTTTTTTTTTTTTTTTTTGGAACAGGACGATGCCCTCCTGTAAGGTGTAGAGATAAAGATGCCGGGAGAATCTTGTCCTTTAAAACTCACCCAGAAAGGTAAGAATTGTCTGTAAAGTAGCTAATAGCATAGTGACAATGTCATTGCTGTCAGGTGTTTTGGTTCCTGTTATGCTCATTAACTTTAATGTTTAGAGTAACCTGTTTAACAGACCTTTGCAGCATATAATGCCCTATTTTTTAAATCAAGTTTCCATAAAGTCCATATACCTTTTATATCACAGAGATACTAAAGTGAATTTCAAGGCTAGGTAATTGTCAGCAGCTTGAGACCTTACTTATTCTAACTGCTTTTTTTCTCCCCCTTTCCACAGGTAGATCTACAAACCAGTAAGGCTCATTTTTCTTTTTATTCTTTGTGGTTTTGGATGGCCGCCGCGCCGCTTTCTCACAAACACGCACACATGCATGCACACTGACTTTGACATTCTCCCCTCTCTCTCTGCTGTGTATTGGAGGTGCCTAGTCATGGCTGCTGTGTCATGACTGTTTCTGTCTAATGAGATTGAAATGTTTTTTCTGTATGTTTTGTGTATTTGCTTTGCTGCCATGACTGCTTTGTGCTATGCTCCTTTCAACATTTTTTTTTTTTTTTTTTTTTTTTTAACAATACGACTGTCCGTCTAGCCAACATAGTCTTCGCATCCAATTCGAACATGGCCACCCAATTTGTTCACCGGTTCGTCCAAAATGGCCACCCTATTTGTTTGTCTCTCTTTGTCTATTTCCCTTTCTTTTTTTCCTCTCTGTTGCATAGTTAGCTGGCCTTTTAATTGTGTTGGGAGGGATGGCCTTCCAACACAATTAGAGCATTTAGTGGTCTTTTGATGTTTGGACAGTGAGGTTAGTTAGAAGATTACAGAATGGTTGGAAGCTGTAGGAGAGAAATTTTGTCCCCTTGTTTATTTTTTGGCTTAAATAAGTAGTAGGAAAAGACTGATTGTAGTGAATTCTTGTTTAGAACTGCTAAGCTAGTGAAAGTGTGACCAGGAATAGTGAGATGTTTGGTCAGGGCTGGATTGATACGGTGCAAAGCCTGAGGTGACTCTCTCAGGGCTCTATGGATGATCAGACAGGTTTTATAATTCACTCAGGTCAGATGGTTCACTGGTCCTTGAATTTTGAATTTCTGTTGGCTTGAGTATATGTAAGGCAGGGGTACAATGATTTGGTGGAGCTGTAGTAGATGATGGGAATGGTCTGTCGGCTGTGTAATGAAGATGCTTTGTCTTGGCTGACATGACTGTCTTAAGTTTTGATCAGTATTTGTGCACTAACATTTCCTTCGTAGGTAAATCTACAATCGGTGAGTACCTTATTTTAAATATATATTCTTGGGTGGCTGCCATGCCTATTTCTCTCTATAGTAGGGCTGAACAATTGTTATTGTAATCACATTTTATAATATTGAGCTGCAGTTTTTTGCATATTGTTCAGTCTTACTCTAGATTTGTTATGTTTTAGATTAATAAAATCCATCAGGGCTGTGTGTGTTTCTTCCAATGAATTAGGTTTTCTTGCCAAATGCATCACCACACAAACACATTTACACTGCCAAAACTTATCATTAACATTATTTTATATATAGATTATATAAACCCATGAACTGACTTAAGGAGCAAATTTAGCTTTTAATCACACTCTACCTTTTGATAGACAACTCTGGCCATCAGAGCCAGTCAGTCCATGCGTTCGTCCGTCCAACTTAGCTGCATTTCAGGCCGTGCGTTCGTCCGTCCAACTTGG
Organism: Lates japonicus; assembly: GCA_033238685.1. Taxonomy (NCBI): domain Eukaryota; kingdom Metazoa; phylum Chordata; class Actinopteri; family Centropomidae; genus Lates; species Lates japonicus. The sequence continues at coordinate 7,724 of BRZM01001735.1, read as the reverse complement.
CTGCATTTCAGGCCATGCACTTGTTGATCAGCGTGTCCATTTTTTTTCCTGGAGGATCTCCAAATAGAAGCTCCTGGTGGATCTACAGTCTACAATAGTAAGTGCAGTTTTTTTCCCTATGTGCTGGGTTTTGCTTGGCCGCCGTGCCAAAACTAACTAACCAACCAAATTCTATTTCAGCCTTCATCCATACTTCATTCACAAGTGTTTTTTTTTTTTTTTTTTTTTTTCTTTGCTTGGCCGCCGCGCCATGACTAACTACCCCTTCCTTTTCAGCCTTCATCCAACAAAAATGCGTCTTTGTTTGTTTTTTTGTTTTTGGGCTGCCATGCCATCTCTTCTCTATCCCTCACTGGTTTGTCTTGGCCGCCGTGCCCATCTACCGATCTATCCCTTTCTCGTTCAACCGTCCAATATCGCTGTCGGTCCATTCGAATTTTGCCCCCGTTCGCCTGTCCTTCTAATCATCCAAACAACATATAGGTGATTGTGATTAGACTGATCATCTGCACATCATAGCTGTTTAGATGATCACTCTAATCCTCTAAAAAATAAAATAAAATAAAAAAAACTTTTTCCCTTAACTCCTGAGCTAGTGATCTGAAATAATCAAGTGTTAGGTCAGAGCTGGGCTGTAATATGGTGTAAATTGAGGTTAAGTCAGAAATCTCTCATCCTGTTTTCAGTTGTGTATTAGTGGTGCTTTGTCTTGGCTGCTGTACCTTAAAGCTTAAGCTCATCTATTTCTATTTTTCCAACTTTTAGATGGCCGCCGTGTCATCACTTGCAGCAGCATCTGTCTGCTTCTGTGTTTTTCTTTGTGCGCGTTCGTCGAGCATGCGTCTTTGTTTGTTGTTTTGTTTTATTATTTTTGGGCCGCCGTGCCATCTCTTGTCTATCCCTCACTGGTTTGTCTTGGCTGCCATGCCCATCTACCGATCTATCCTTTTCTCGTTTATCCGTCCAACATGACTGTGCACCTAAGATAACATCCATCCAAGAGTTCCAATTATCCGTTCGTCTACCCGTTAGTTTGTATAATCGGTTAAATTTTTTTCCTGGTGAATCTACGAACAAGTAAGTCCCATGTTTGCTTAATTATGGCCGCCGCGCCAGCCCTTTTTTTCCTCTGTCTCTCACATGAACATGCACACACAGATACTTTCACACACTCTATCCACTGTCTTTTTCCAATTATCTTGTGTATTGAAGGCCGCTGCGCCTGACACAAACACGCACACATGCATGCACACTGATACTTACACTTTGTCTGTCTTGTGTGTTGGTCTGTCTCCTTGTCTGTTTGACTGACTGACAATCAAATTAGCTTTAGCGGACTGTGTCTGTTTTGTGTGCTAGTCTGTGTGTGTCTGTCTCTTTGTCTGACTGACATTCAATTTAGCTTTGACTGTCTGGCCAATTCACTGTCAGATTAGCTTAATTGGACAACCGACGTTCAAATTAGTTTTATTGGACTTGCTGACTTTCTCTGTCTGACCAACTGACTGTCAAATTGGCTTTATTGGACTCAGCGACCAACAAATTAGTTTTGTTGGACGGACCAACTGACTAATCAGAAACCTATATCACAATTATATCTTATCAAAATTAACAGACAGATAATTGGCAATGAATACAAAATATGTAAATATCAACAATCCTACCAATATAATAGGTTTTGAACGATGATTACCTTCAATTGAACTCATACCCATGCAGGACAGCAATGTCCAAAACGTATAAAAGAAATTAGTCAATTAGACCAACATGGCTTGTGCCATGACGATCTATTTCAATCTAATTGGCTCAGATCAGCTTTGGTGCAAAAGTAAGTATCTTTTTTTTTTTTTTAAGTGCTATACAAAGGTCACTGGGCTTACTTGAGGTTCTTGAAAGACCTTTTCATCTTCTTCAGTTCTGTTCAGTTGCCTTTTGTATAGCACTTTGAAATCCCATGATCTGGATGGCTGACAATCTTAAAACAAGTAAGTATTTTATTTTTTATTTTTTCAATCTTACTGTGTTTTAGCAATTTCACAATGTCTGTACTGTCTTGGCCAACCCTATCTCTTTTTGTTGGGTTTGTCTATTTTTGCCGGGCTGTTGTCTGTCTCTTTTTTTTAGTCTTTTTGTCCCTTGTCTGCCTGTTTTTGTATATCTCACATTCTCTGTCTCTCTGTTGGTCTCTGTTCTGATGAAACCTTAGCATTAAGGACCACCTAAACTTTAAGGTTGCATACACAGCTGATAAAAGTATATAGTCAGGCATTTTGACAGTCGGTGTGGGTGTCTGATTGCTGGAGGAAATTCTCTCGGTCCCAGATTGGTTGAAGACTGCTTATTAGTTTTTTCCTCTTTGCTTATTGCGCACTCGGAAAGTTAGGTGAGTGCCAGATCATTTATCATTCATAGCTGGTAAATGCTTCTAACTTGTCACACATTCTCATTGTTCATGCTTGCTATGATTTGCACAGTGTTGTAGCTGTTGCTTTTAACATTAAACAAACAAATCATTGCCAGTTTCATAAGTGGGGTTGTTTTACCTGGTTCTATTAGTCCATCTTTGGATAGTACAGGTACATGGTGTAGGTTGATGTAGATTAAGTGGAGATCCTAAGTGAGAGAATTTCACATAATACATATCAGTGTACTTGTGTTGCTGTCAATTATCACTGCCCAAATTTTGATACTAAATTTATATTAATTGTACTACATGTTTAAATGGATTTTGAAGTTAAAGCCTGTCTTGTTTTGCTCTGCCAAGTTTAACTCCAACTGGAGACCCAAAAAGAACCTTTTGAGTTGAAGCAGGTCTGGCGTCGTTCAGTTTTATATCCGTATTTATATGCGTGACATTGGGAGGCCTCCCAGCAGGGGAATTTTATCCCACCCCTGCAAAGCGTTATGCCACTAGGGTACGGTCGCATCAATCGCTGATGAGATGCATTGCGGCATCAACGGGCATAGGATAAATTGGGCAATTTCATATGTACATGGGATTGTCCTTTTTATTGCTTGGTAGATTAGATAGATTATCGGACAGTAGCGCGTTTGGGCTCTCTGGGAGGGCGTAAACCTGGCAGAGAGAGACAACTTGGATTCCTCTATTGGGAACCTGAAGATGATTCTGGACACCCGATTTGGGTATATTTCCCTAATTTTCAACCTACTGGTGATGAGGTTGACAGCAATGATGGCTATGAAAATCAAACTGATGTGTCAAGTGTACAAACTTGTCACTATATTTTACAATTTTCTCCTACTCAGTTACCTAGTATTAACGTACTTGAATTAGAAACTTAATACTGTGGCCTGAATTCCAGAGAAGGTGGTGTCTTCAGGCAAACACAGGATAGAATTAGAACTCTAAGACTTCGTTTGTAATTTGAGACAGATGTTGCAGGGAGAGTACTTGTGGTAGACGAAGCATTGCCATTGTTAATGTAGGAGGAGATGTTTACAGGAGACAGCTGTAGTGTTAAATGAGTGACAGCTGGTATGAAATAAGATTTCCATTGTGGAAGATTTACTTTTGTGATTTCTTTTGTCCCTTTTTTTAAATTGTAATTTTGCCAGCAACTTTGTCACTTGGATAGTGAAAACCTTGTACTTAACTATATAGTGTTTATGTTGTCTTTATTTGACCAATTTGCACATCATTGTCTTTCTGCTGGTCCAAGACACATGGTTGATAACCTGCTAAGATGACTAAGTGAGATCTGATAGATCTGAACTACACGTTGGATGGCTTGATGGCATCTGAAACACTCTCCCCCTCTCAACTTTCCAACATCAACTAATCGGTAGCTGTGTTACCCCTTGTCTGTAACCTTCCAGAATTGACAATCTGATGGACACACTTCATGCCATGATTGGCCAGCATGGAGAGTCATTCAGGATGAGGCTTAATCCAGTGTCCTGGTATGTTGCACAGGATGCAACTATCACCTGGTTGTCTATACAATATTCCTCCTCACTCCTGATTCTGTATCCAACCTAAGGTCTCTCTGTCTGCATTAATTCTTGTTTGGCTGCACATAAACAATCTCACTTCACAGTACTCGGGTCTTCTTTTCTCTTTTGTCTGACTTTTCAACATTCACTGCTGCTATTGGCACATCTGAAAAGGGTGTGATTTCCAAATTTGCCATTGTTTTTACATGTTTGGTAGTATAGCAGTAGACCATTGACAAAGCAGTCAACTTGAGGTGCTTGACACTGATTTGTCCAAATGGTTCAACAGACTCCTCTTCACACTGACCTTAAGTCACTGTCTATAAATTCGATTTCTGACATGGTTGGACAACACGTCTTCAGAACTAATTCTGAAAGACTGCCCTGGCAATGCCAAGGTGAGATCTTAAGTTCTGTCCTGACAAAATCATCAACATTTGGTGCAAACTTTTACACATTCTCTCCAAATTTGGCTATCACAACCAGGAATGAGCTAGGACATCTTAACACTACAGAGAACAAGGTAAACAGTCGACTCATACCACATAAGAAGGCAAGGCTTTTTTCCTTCCCCTTCTTCTCTGTGTGTGAGGAAGTCTGTGTTGTAAGTGAAATTATTGTAAATTCAGACCTTAGATTCTGATTCTGTCTACAAGGTGCACTTGTAGTGGATAAGCAACTTTGAGGTATTTTAGGAATTGGGAAAAAAAAACCTAGCCCTATGAGTAAGCATATATAGACTATAGACCCCTACTGGGTTGTGTGCTGTGGTTGTGCAGTTTCCAAAACCAGACAAGGATCCCTCTGGTTTTTTGAATCAGCTGACCAAGGTGTACTATTATGAGCTTACTCCAAGACTCCAAATTTCAGCCAGAAAGCATGTTTAACATTACCACTAGTGGATGGTGTGAGTCTGAAGAATTTGGGTGTTTCAGGGTCTGGCAATTCATATCCTACCAAACATGTGAAAGCAATGCCAAGTTAGGAAACTGCTCCCTTTGCAGATGTGACAACAGCAGCAGTTGAATGTTGGAAAGCTGCATGATGAGAAAAGGAGACCTGGGGAAAATGCAGTGGGATTGTTTGATGTGCAGCCATATGAGGGTTGATGTAGAGAGAGGAACTTTGGGGAGGCTGCAGAATTGGGAGCTGGGGGTGAACTTTGTCTAGACAGCTAGGTGATAGCTGTTTCCTGTGTAGCAAATCAGAGCACTGGATTAAGCTTTGTCCTGGATGACTCTCTGAGCTGGCCAGTCACGACGTGACGCAAGTCAGTCAGATTGTTGATTCTGGAAAGCTACAGATGATGGGCAACTCAGGCACTTGTTAGTTGATGTTGGAAAGGTGTGGGTGGGAGGGAGTTTCAGATGCTATCCAGCTATCCAGCATGTAGTTCAGATGCATCAAATCCTGCTTAGTCATCTTAGCAGGTTGCCTTCTCTGTTTTGGGCCTATAGACAGACATATTAAATAGTCAAACAAAACGTGAAATCAAAAGATTAAACACTACTTTTTTTTGTCATCCAAGTGACAAACCTAGAGCACTGAGCCTAAGGGCATCTAGATTCAGGAGCTAGGTAATGTCATATGTAAAACCAGCTATGTTGTAATCTTAAGTATTTGGCCCAGGATCACCCAGGGAGAGGACATCAGGGAGTTTTCTCTAGTATTATCAGGGAATTCCCGACACCAAAATCCCTTGTGTAGCAAAAAGGCCAGCTGTGGCACTCACACCCTTATTCAGCTCTGACAATTCAGCCCTGTCGGAGTCTTGTCAATTTATATCCGACACTAATTGGCACCAATCTGTGTTGTGTTGAAAAGGCTGGCCTTACTCAGGCATTGTTAAATAAATTACAGGAACAAGAATACGTCTCATTGTAATGTTTTGGATGAATAGTTGGAGGATGCCCAAGCCCCATACGGTGACAGAGGTTCCAGTTGGTTCAGCAGTTTCCTGTGACCCCAGAAAAAGTGAGGCAGGCTGTGACCCAGAAAAGTTGTCCTGGAGTGGAAGAAGAGGATGACCAGGCTGTACTGAACCCTCCTTGATGATGATGAGTGTGTGCCACATGATGTCTACAGGTGTGTTTTCTCAGATATATTATCCACTTCTTCGTATTCTTTGTTTGCTTTCTACAATTTTTTTTTCTTTTTTTTTTGTCAGATATCCAACCCTCAGGAAGCTTTGATTGTTGTGGCTTCACCTAAGCTCACCAAGCCCTGCACACTGCCTTGACCTCCTGACCTCCAGCCTCCACAAGTCTGCAAACCTCTCTGCAAAGTAGCATGCCAACGTTGCACAACTCAGCTGACTAAACACAAACTATGGCCATTAATGCACAATGTAAACCTGACAAGATGCATCTTCTTGGAACCCAAGTCCTGCAAACGTTTGCACAAACTATGTACCACCTAACCAGCAACAGACTCATCAACCCACATCCCTCAAAGTGCTTAGGAGGCTCTTTTTTGCCATCAGACTCACCACTACTTGACACAACACAAACTGGACACCCATCTGGGGAAAATGCAACCACAACATAATTGGGAGAAGGACATTCTGTAACTGGATTTATGATGATGATTCTCTGAAGTGGGTATTCAGCCCATAGAAAATGTACTGATTCCATTTGAAATGTGTATTGGTATCTGAAGTACATGTATGCTCCTGTGTTGGATATCAAGTAAAATCATCGCTTATTTCCTAATTTGTTTGGTTTGCCTGGTTCGTTTTTTTGTAGTTATCATGCTACTAGCAACAAAACACAAAACTTGTTTGCTCCAACATAGCCTTTGTGAAATTCACAGTAGTTGTATAGTAGTTAAACAAATGTGGACAAGTTGCTGAGTTTCCAGTCTTCAAGACGGAATGGCATGTAGGTGATTATCTGCGTCTTTAATGAGGTCACTTAATCTATTAAATCTTTTTCTCTGCAGTTCTTTAGTCCTGTATGCTGGTGGAAGCTGAGCAGCTCAAATGACAAGAATGAATTAATGGGAAGAGTGCACAAAGTAATTGCATTTCACCACAACATAGATTTTGTGTGTAATTTAGGTATCTTGACTCAGTTCATTTAGCACTGTCCTTACTCATCCTGTAGAATAGATTAAAGTGTGTGCACTGTGAAAAAGTTTACATACAGTAGCAGTTCAAATGCTGATAAAATCACTGGTTGAACCCGTTGAGATACCTATCCCTAGTCATTGATTAAAATATCTAAAACAACTTATAGTTATGGTCCCCAGTGAACCCAAGTGCAAAATGCCCAAAGAGTTTTACATATGGCTTTAGTCTGTTTGCTAAACCTGCCTCATCAGTCCTATTGGTTCTAACCAGTGCTGTAGATAAATATAGTTTTTATCTGTCTGATTTTAATTTCAATATCTTCACAAGGTCCAAACATAATAAGGCAGAGTTATGGATCATCAGCAGATCTATTTCCTCCATCTGTGACATTGTGTACTGATAAGTAACTTACTTTAACAGGTGGGGATAGGAGGGAAAGGAGGGCCTTGTCTCTAAAATCAAAGGACTGAATAGGTAGGCTTGTCTGACTTATAACTAGAGGCATGACTATCACAATTTAGACTAATTTCAAAAAGTAATAGGTGGCTTCCTTCTCTTTCATAACCAGATTGTTTCTTCACTTGTCATAGTGAGTATTGATAGTTAGCAGTAGAGTGGTTTTATAGTGAGTCTAAAGGCTGGTTTCCAGAGCCTGAGGTGTTGTGGCTGAATGGTGAGGAAAACCTATTCTCTGTTGGAC
>BRZM01001734.1:0-14714 GCA_033238685.1 Lates japonicus | reverse complement strand
CAGCTCCGCTACCTGCTTTACCACCCCTGTATTACTCTCCCTCCCTCACACATGCACACCAAAATGCTCTCGCAGGCACACGTTGAGAGAACTTTCCCTTGCGCGCACTCACTTACATGCTGACAAGCAGGCAGGCAGGCACACCCCCTCCCATTATCTGTGCGGCGAGCAGTTCTGCTCATATTGGTGTGAGCAGCACGGGGCTGTATTTCGCTCCTCAGCAGCAGAAGCGGCAGCAGCAGCAGAGGCAGCAGCAGCAGCAGCAGGACGGGTCCAGAGGAGAGAAGTCATCACCAGAGATCACACACCAGCTTCTACAACTGAAGGTAAGCTCTCTCTCTTCCCTCTCTTCTTCTTATTTTTCACTCTTTTACCCGCTCTCCTCTCTTTTCTCCTCATCTTGATGTGACGCAGTGTTGCTGACCTTCCCTCCTCCTCTCTCTCTCTCTCTCTCTCTCCCTCCTCCTCAGTGTGTGCCAGTGGGACAGCCATGGAGGACACCCTCACCTGCAGCCATGCCACCTTCTCCCAGGTGTTCGGACGCCAGGGACAGCTCATGCAAGCCAGTGAGTAGCCACAACTAACATCCCTCCTGACTTCCTGACAAATCATTAGGCAGCTGCATGTCAGCGTGACTGATCTCCACCCTCAGCGCCCCCCCCCCCCCCCCCCCCCCCCCCCGATCCCATCCTCAATCTTATTGCTGTTTTAATTCAGCTGATGCTGAGTGGTGCAACAAACCTCCTCTGAAGGTTCAACAAGGCAACAGCATCGTAGCTAAAATCCTCCGGGGCTGCTGCTGTGAAAATGCATAGAGTTTTTTGGAGGGATAATAAAAAAGGAAAACTCTGTTATTTTTGTTGAGTAAGAAGGATCTCAGTGATGTGTCTGGACAAGAGGAAGCGACCAGTTCAAGGTTTTTGTTATCCTCCGTAGGCTGTGTGATCGTGATCGCAGCTGATGTTTTTGTCAGTGCAGCAAGTTTCTGAGGAGCAGGTTGGATGCGTTAACTTGTGTAGTATTGTTTTTGTAAGGCAAGGACTATAAAAGCACACAGTATTGCAGGATGAACTTGGGGCTGTGGCTCAGCTATTTTTGGGGGTCGCATTTTTGGCAAAAGGGGCCCTTTATAGGGACTTGAGCGCAGGAAGATAAATCTTAAATAGGCTCTGCTGCAACGGATTTTCAGCAAAGAACATTTTTGCATGTTCTTTAGTAATTTGATGGAATTCTAAAGTAGCAGATCTCGATATTTTTACCATCAGGTGAAGCATCAGCAACAGATTCTTGCTGAAATATATTTATAATGCAGGTGCACAGTATTAGTGAGTTTGAGTCTGACAGGCTGAGACAGTATCAGAGATGCTCTCAGAGCTCAGACTGATAGCTGAATTATTGAAAACTGAATCTGTCAAGATTTTCATGGGCACGAGAACATTGAACACAGCCTTGGAGTGCTGTGGATGAAGCATATTACAGTGATATCTTAATATGTAATGCACATGGTCAGAATACATATTCAAGAATAAAAAAGGGGCAGATTGACTTGCCTCTAGAGTGACAGTGTCAGCTTCATCCTGCCTCATCTGGCCTTGGTATCTCTCATGAGTTCGTGCTGGGAGAACTTAGTCGATGCCTTTGATGCCTCCGCAGGGCCATGAATACAAAGTGATTCCTCATATTCTTCATACAGTGTTATGAAGGATAATGAGGAGCGCCCGGGGCCGACATCAAAATAAAACATCTATTTGAGTTGTGCCTTATACATTGTCTTTGCCACATCAGCTTTAAGTTCCTGTGTTTCCTTTCATTTCCACATGGAGAGAGAAGTGTATGAATGGAGTTTCAAAGCGAGTATCATTAACAACAAATGCAGCCAAGACAGCACTTTGTGTTGCTAATAATGGCAACACATCAGTCACTTTCCTGAGCTGGAAAATTCATACTTCCCGACGTGTGTTTCTTAATAAGCCGTGTTGCAGGATTTTCATCTGTAGGGATTTATTTCGCCTGTTTGATTCATGGAGGATACATGAAAACACACCGGTGCTGTAGATTGTTGTTGAGGCTGAGTTCTTCGCCCCTTCTGTGCACGAAGAGCACCCTTTTTATAAATAATGCACTTTGTGCGAACGTATCCGTGGGCTTAATACTCTGTTGATAAGAGCGTATTACTGTTAAAGGGTTGCAGGGCCTTGATTAATATTCTGTTTCAGACGGGCAGAACGCTCCAAGCATCTTTACTAAATGAGTGGTGTTTGAGTGTTGCTGATCTGCCTCGTGTCTTTCTGGTTTTATGGTTTTATGGCAGGCACAGAAGGGCAACCCTCTTGGGATTTATGTGCAAATAATGTTTACATAAAATGCAAACACTATAATGTATTCTCTGGGTACACATTGGCTGAGCCTGTTCTCGTCTATGTGGATGCATCTTTCACTGTGCTGTATGTGTGACTGGGTCAGTCTATCTGGAGGGCAATCGCAGTATAAAGGGAAGGTAAAACAAGAAGAGGGTGTGGCAGTGCCGAAGAGTCGTATCACGTTGCATCATGGCTGACAGCTGAGCCAGTTCAGCCTTCAAAATAAAAGTGTGGAAGCTTTAGGAATTTGAAAATGTATCAAAATAAATACAATGGAACAGTAATATTCTAGTTTAGTGATAAACAGTTGTAAAATACTCCAGATATGTGCAGTATTTTGTGCTGTTCATCAGTGGTTCCCAGCCTTTTCGGCTTATGACCCTTTAAAGCGACACATCGTCTGCTTGTGATCCACTGTCACACGATGCACATGTCTGTGAGTTGAGAGCAGCTCAGGCAAAGTCATACTCCTTTTCCCGGCTGTTTCACTTCAATACTATTTAAAGACCTTAAGAGGTAAAACTGCACAATAAAAACACCCCTCAGATTTATCATGTGACCCCCCTGGTTGGGCTCCACTGTTAATGTAGAAGTACATTTATATTTAATTAGAAAATAAGCTATGCTTTCTCTGCTTTCATTGAAAGTCTTTGTGTGCGGTGTGTAAATATACACTATCTGTGTCATGCAAATTCAGTTTGATTGGGCCACAGTGAGCAGATTAGGTGTCGGAGTGGATGTGCAAGCAGAAGGGGCAAATCTGACAGATATGCAAATCACAGTTCCAGTCAGGCTGCTGTTGTGTTTTGATGTATTGAAATTGGGTTTTATCCTAAGTTACTGTGAATTTTTCGACAGACGAAAGGAAAAACATTTCCCTCTCTCTCTCTCTCTCTCGTTTTGAGAAGTTGAAGTTTTGAAGAAGAGAACGAGAGTTGTTAGTATACAAGTGTAGCAGCTTCTTAATATTATAGATGTGTTCCAGTATTTGGAGATAAAACCCCCTCCTTCCTCTGTGCAGTGTGAAGTGCTTAGTCTTTTACTTACATGGACAACGTATACTGAGCAAAACTGTAACAAGACTATCCTCTTGTCCTAACAGCATTTGTGAATTTTAGCTGCGACTATAATTTTGCCCCGGGCCAATGGCAAGTGAAACCTCTGCTTCGGAGAACAGCATGCATTATTCACTACATCTTGACTTTCTTTGTGTTGCCTCCTCATTGCTGGTTGAATTCTCCCCTTTATCTTTGCGTTTAATTTTACCAACATTTTGTCCTACTTTTTCGACCTCAAACTGCTTGCAGCAACAAATAGTTCATAGGGGTTCACAGCTACTACATGAAAAAAAAAAAGAAAAAGTTCAATATTACTGCATGTGCACAAATCCCTGCAAGCTCAGGCTCCGCTCCTCCTGCTTGCCCAAATGGCTGTGCCCTGACTGTGCAGTGGTTTCAGTCACCTTTCTGCTCCAGTGGACCACAGTGACGTGAGGACAGACACAGTGTAAGGTTGTCAGCAGTGTAGTCCACAGAGGAGGTCGACGGAGGCCTGTAACTCTGAATGTTTTCGTTCTCCCTCTGGTGTAGCGTCATCCTCCTGTCAGGGAGGTCAAGGTGCTGGCTTATCGCCAACGTTCTCATCCCTATTAGACTCCTGGGCTGCCGGCCATCAAACCTAATAGTTATATAATTCAGAGAGAGAAAGGCTCCTTTTAAGTGCTTCTTTAATTGAGTCATTTTCGGTGCAGGTGTGTACTAAAACTAATCTCATAAGAGCAAACTGAATTTTTGCCAGATTGATAAACTTTCCTCCTCTGTCTCTTGGAAAAATTTCAATCAGATATATTAAATATGCCAATAATATCTATGGCTGCTGCTGAATTGGCCTTATACGTCCCTCACACTGGTTTTTATTATCTTACTTACATTATTGATCCTGGTCCCTGGGTATCCCCAGCAGCACTGAAAATCACTCCATCAGAGTCGATACAGGCCTAAATTAAGATCTTCCTCCGTCTTCTAATCCTTATATTGGATTTGAGAACCCCAGTAGAGCTGAGAGTGGTGAACCTCGCATGTCTGTCAGCCAGTGCGTCCTGATACAAAGCGACTGCTTCGGGCCACTCAGAGCAGCTGCGTAATTCTACATAAGCTGCTGTAAATATTGGTTCCAGTTTAAGGTAAATTATTTTCTGGTAGAGTTTGTTTAGATTGACAAGCTGTGTTTGTTCTACTGTGTCGTGCTGAATTGCATTGAGCTGTTTTGTTCAGTTCTGTGCATTTAGTTGCTTACACTCCCTAGTTATGGCAGGGCATCACATGTATCTTCATTAGCACGCTTTCCCTCAGGATGATCAATAAACCGATGGGAGTTCACTGACTGTATTAGTTTGGTGTTTGCGCTCAGCATCAGTGTGCCTGCTCTTTGACAGGAGATCAGCATCTTCTCCTTGACTGACAGGACTCTCCTCACCGACTGGAGACACTGTATAATGAGCATCATGAGCTCATGGCCAGTCATTCACAGCGTGACGAGGCAGATGCTTGGCTGGAATAGCAAGACACAACATGTGCTATTTGATGGAGCTCCTAACAGACTTTAACTGTGGGTTTTATGGAATGAATTAAAAGAGGAAAAAAGTAAAACTCACACATAATAAAAGAAAACAGGCGATGCAGAGAATCAACACAGCAGTGCAGCACCGATCAGCTGATGGTGACGATGAAACTAAGAATTTAAAGTTATGCGTGCAGCTCTGCAAGTGCTTAGGCCCAAGTGGTGCTGTGAGCTAAATGCTAACATCAGTATGCTAACATGCTCACACAGACAATGCTAAATTGCTCATGTTTAGCATTTGTAACGTTTACCATGTCGCCATGCTAGTTTAATGTGTTAGCATGCTATCATTTGCTGATAAGCACTAAACACAAGTTACAGCTGAGGCTGATGTGTCATTAGTTTTGTAGTTATTTGGTTATAAAGTTAAAAAGGCGCAAAATGGAAAGTCAGGGGATGACCAAAGTTGTTATAATTCATCATGAGAGGGGCATGAATGTGTCTACCACCTTTCAAGGCAATCCATCCAATGGTTGTTGAGACTTTTCACTCAGACTCCTAAGTCCTAGAGGAGAATGTCAGACAGAGAGAACAGCAGAGTCTTTAGGATTCATGGGACTCTGGGTACCATGAACATCTGTACCAGATTTCAACAGTTTTTGTGTTGTCTCAGTCTGGACTAAAGCAGTGAACTGACCAACTGATATTATAGTCCGACAAAGATTCATTAAACATTACAAATTAAATGTAATGACAGTCTCTTTTTAATATTTTAAAACTATCAAGAGCTCAATGATATATAAGCCTGAATTCCACGTCTATGCACCACGATACCTCAGGAAATACTGATACAATTTAGCATCTGTTGTGAAGCTTGGTCTTCCTCTGCAGGTGGATCTTGCCCGGTGTTTGGGGATTGTTTTGTCAACTACAGCTTCCAAGTTGAAGAATGAACTTTATTTATGTTTTGTATTCCTGAACAGGCGACATAATATAATACTTCACTTTGCAAAACTAATTCCAAGCTGACGGTTGCTGCTTCCCTCTCTGTCCTACAAAACTGAATTTGTTGCCTCAGCACACCGCCACCAAACTCATATGTGTTTTATTGTATCTCCTGGATTTATTGAAGATGAGGAGCTTTACTGTTTCTGAGGCATTTCATACACTGCTGCATTGTTTCAAAGGATTGTGGTAATTTCTTGCACTTTGAACTGTTGTGCCTCCTCTCCCTCTGTTCCTCTTAATCTCCTTCTGTTTCTTTCTCTGTTTTTCTCTCTCGCACACAGACATAGAGAAAGTGAGGTTATTGCAAAATTTTAAGTGGGTGCACATAAGCTGAATACTGTGCGCTCAGCGAACACATCTCCGGGATTTAATAGTCACTCATCTCCACCACTTTAAAAGCAGCTAAATTTGTCACTGCTCGATCTGCTGTGTACACACCGAGCTGACAGGAGAGTGTTTAAGGTATGAACAACAGCAGATTTCACAGAGGGTCTAATCCTGCTTATCTTGGCGTCTGTGCGATTATGTGTGCGCATTTGTGTGCTTTGTGTAATTGTGTTAATGCGTGGTGTGTGTTAAAAAATTGTGTTGAAACTTTGATTGAATATTCCAGTTTCTAGCAGGTTAAAAAAAAACACTCTCTTAACCAGGTGCTGGACAGGAAAACAAAACACACTCGAAGCTGCTACCGGTGAAAGATTTTCATAATAAATTCATACACCTCGAGAGCAGCCTCCAGTGTGCCGTTCAAGTCCCCGCCGTGGTTTCTGCGTCACTGAACCCTCTGCTTGAGTGTCTGCTGACTCCGCATATCTGCCTCACCGTGCCCAGTACTGCTGGCCTCTTTTTCCCTCTCTGCCAGCCATAAACCCCTTAGTTACACTGTTCAGCCCTGCTCTGCAGACACACGCTGAGCCTCTTCCTCCACAAACCTCGATGTTCACCTCACAGTACACCACAGAGCAGAAGGGGAGACAGACAGAGGAGGAGACAGAAGGCTGGGACAGGGTAACAGTAGCAGCTACAGCATGGCACACAAATTGAAAACTTAGGGAGAACTTACACTCGTAGGAAATAGATTTCACAGTCCAATCTGCGAAACTGTCACCTCACTGCAGCTAACATAAAGCACCTGAGCTGAAAAATGTTTAAGCCTTGTTATACAGCTCAGCATGGCTGTAAATAGTATCCTACTCCATCAGACACCCCATTTCCCATCACATTGCACTGCTGTGATGCACAGAGCAGTCCTGAGGAGAATCTGGCATGCTCCAAGTCTGTATAAATTTGCATCAGTAGTTAGTGCAGGCGCTCCTGTGGTGATGAAATATAGCCTATTCTCCCGGGTGCTTCTCTTTAATATGCAGGGCACGGCATGTTCGGATGGGAGTGACAGTGCACACTGTGTGTATGTCAGTGTTACAATGAGAGAACGAGAGCTTCAGTTGGATTGACTCCCTGCATACTGTGTGACCAGAAAATATTAACAACTGTCTGTGTCTTTCAGTGGATCCATTTGTTTCCACTAAAATGTCTCCAGACCGTAAATATTTGTGGTTCTTAAAGGTTATTTCTATAAATTATAGCCAAGAAAGAGCAGCACACTTTTTTGCTAAAGTTCAGTGATGTTTTGACAGTGTAAAAGCTAATGAGCGGAGCTACGCTTGAGCCCACGCTCCGTAAATCAGATATACTTGCAAGCTGAGATGCTTGAGCGTACATGTGCTTTGCCACCAATTTATACCGCAAAGGGAGGAATATACTTAATGTCAAGACTCTCTTAAGATGTCGACAGGGTGCCTATGTAAAGAAAGGAGTCACTAGATCACAAGAGCGTAGAATCATCCAGAGCTAATGATAAGCGTTAGAAAAGGCTCATTGTCAACCGGCTGAGGAAACTCCAGCGAGTTTACAAGGAGTCAAATGAATGTGTGTGTACAGCATGTCTGCGGATGAGCGTCTTCATGCCCACATGTATTAACCGACCACAGTGATATCTGGCTCGCTGCCTGCTTTGTACACATGCCCCTCGGTAATAGGCCTTAATGCGAGCACAGAGCTACTAGTTTGTCATATTACATTACATTAGCTGCTACTTTTGTTTAAGGATTTGTTACTGACACCAGCTCACCAGAGCCAACGCCTCGCTGAAGTCCCACATCAAACGCTTAATCCTTTTATAAATGTCTCTGGTGAACTCTGCATAAGTCTGCTGTGTGAATCTGCTTCTTTCAACTTGTTGAATGCCTCTCGCTTCTCGTGCTTATCTGTCCATACACATTATAACTGTGATTCCCCTCCTGATGCATCGCAGCTCCATGTCCTTCACCCTTGCTCTTCTAACCACCAGGACACAATCTCACGAGAAAAAGATCCTTAACACACTCTTTGGAGCGACATCTCATGAACGAATATCACCCTTATTACCAAGAATGTGAAGCACAGTAAAACCTTAGCACTGGCTAATTGGACTTTTCAAATATTATGCTTACAAAGCCAGTCTACACAGGACACACTCAAGAAATGTTTACTAGTGGAGTAATACTTAATATAGTGACTAGAAAAAATGAGGTTAGCATTTCATGGAGAAGCACTCCAGCACTTGCGTAATTAGGATTAGGTCTGCCACTTAATATTTTGATGTGAAATGTTAGAGGCTACGTAAGATAACTACCCAAGCTTCATCTGTTCCCAAATTGCCTTCGCATCAGTCTAAAAAATGATGTTTTATTACCGTAAGTTCAGTGTGAAAGACTGTCATGCATACAGTCAATATTGATGTAGATTTTTCTTTTCCTGCTTCCAACTCCTTTCCTCCTTTCACTTCAGCCAATCAGATTTTGCCACGACATCTGAATCAATCATCCTGTTGCTGTCAAACTTGAAATCTGTTCTTTCCTCTGCTGCTGTCAGCTGTCATGTCAGTGTCCGACTAGCGCAACCCACCGCCACCCCTCCACCTTATTTTTTTTTATTGGTGCAAGCTGCAGACAGACAATATAACAACAAGATGATGAGACAGTGTAACAAAAAACTGAAAACAACATGTAATAGAAATTGTAACTTGTTAGAAATTGTGACTTTAGGTAAACCTCGCTGAATGGGTGGAGTTGATAATGGAGTTGCATATTAATTGTAAACAGGACATGGAACTTAATTTACTTTAGGACTTTTGTGAGATAAATATCACAGATGAGGCAAAAATAAAGAAAGCCACAGTTTCAGGGTAACTTCTGCAGCTCTAGTTTTCAATTATACGAGTTCTTCACTCTTTAACCACCATCAGTCTCTAGACCCCATCAGAGCGATATTCCTGCACCCCTTACTGTTTTCTACACCTATAAAATAATGACCTCCTCGGGGTCAAATTCTCAGACTCCTCATATATCTCTTTAGCTTTTCCTTTTTTGTACACCACAACCTATCAAATAAATTTATTAGAGCTGGAACTAATGATTATTTTCACCATTGATCATTTAAGTTGGTCTAGAAAATGCTAGAAAATTGTGAAAAATGCCCATCACAGTTCAAAGTGATGTCTTCACAGTCCACAACCTGAACATATTTAATTTACAATGATATAAAACGGAGAAATACAGCAAATCTTAACATTTGAGAAACTGGAAGAATCAAATTTTGGGCATTTTGTTTTGGCGACTGATTGTTAGTCCTCTGATGAACTAATCGGTACGTTAATAATTCTTCATGTCCATCTTACAGTTCCAGATTTCCTATGCCAGCTTGGAAAGTCTAGAAAATCATCAACAAAGTTATGTATAACAGCGGTTGGATGAATGTAATTTAACATACCTGACCTTTGTAGCACCGTTTGCTCCATCGATTTAGTTAGTGTAAAGTTAAAGTCCATTCTCATGAATTTTTTATGTCATGCTGGCTATCCCCTTGTGTGAGTTGTACCGCGCATATGGACGGAGCTGAGATCAGAGGCCTCGAACACGGACCATAGATCAGAGGAACAGGCTCCGTCCCGGTTCACAACCGAATCAGACCGGCAATTATGTCAAGTGGTTTCTGCATCACGTCTCTGATGTCATCCGTTGGTTGGAGCTGGCCTCCCTCAGACACCGTGTACTTGGAGAGACATGCTGAGCATCATTAAACAGCGCTCAGCTCCCTCTCCTCTCCAGACTCACGAGTAGCGGCCATGTGAATATGGGGAGCGAGCGCAGTCTGAGTGTTTGATGTGAGGAGGGGGAGGAAAGTGAAGAAGCCCAAGAAATGTGGTGGCAACAGTTTTCTCCAGAAAGGGATATCTAACTTAGTAATACACTGAGTTGATGTGCCTTTGAACTCTCAGAGTTGTTTACCTGCACAGAAACATGCTAATGAATGATAGTGGTAAATACCTGCAGTGTGAACTCAGGGTGGCTCATCTACTGTTAGAAACCTGCTCTGAAATAACATTTTAAGCATCAAAGTGACTGACGATGATAATGGATTCAGAACCGTCACCCTGTGTTAGAGCAAATGAAGTTCAGCTGTTTAATCCCCTTCTGTCTCATTTCAAGTTTGTGAGTTGTGTGCTACCTGCAATTGTGCTCCGGCACAGAGATGCGTTACGGCTCTGACCCACTTTCACTCGCCCTGAAAGACACGTACAGACACTCGCTCACAAACAGTCTCAATTGGCTGCAGCCTGGGCCACCAGTGTCGCCCGTAGCCTCGGCTCTCGAAAAGCACTCCATCACGCAGCCTCTGGATTTTGAAATGTCATGTTTGAGCTCACACAGGTCTGCTCTAACAAGCAATGTTTAGCCTCGACTGTAAAATGAGGAGAGGATCCTTGTTCACCTCCGTCCTTATCTAAGCAGTGGGGTTTCCCTCTTCTGTCTTGATTCCATCTTCAAGTTCTCCTTAAGCTCCTTTCATGCTTTTGCATGACGCTGAAAACAACTATTAGCGATGCACCTTTCATACTGGGTTTCATTTTGTGCTATGTATTTCGTATTCCTGTGGAACTGTTAAATGGTGACATTGTGTTTGAGATATTTGCAGCACAGCTCAACAAACTAGCAGTTGTTGTTTTTCTCGGCTTGACTCTTCTGGTGAAGTTCAGGTGGAAAGTATGTGTGTCTCATTAGAAAAGAAATCAGTTTCTCAACCAGCCAGTCCAGCAGGCACAATACAAAGGCATTGACGTGTTTGTTTAAAGTGGTGTCTTCACCTCTGCGGCTGCTGTCACTGCTTGCAGGTGCCGTTTCTCACCTCTCACAACTCAACGTGACATTTGCGCCTGTTCTTATCAAAGTGATTTTTGAAACATTTAAGTTTATAACTCGAGAGAAGATAGAGCGGGTTACGGTGGTCGTTTTCAATAAGATGATTAAAACACAGTATTGGCTGTAGAGCGCACTAGACGCACAAAGTTGTTATGAGGGGACCCGGTGCCTGCCCCCCAACTTATACTCACGTATTAAAGTTTCCCCACTGCTGTCACAGCACTTCACCTACTCCTGCTCTACTTAACTGGGATAGGCGTTACAAAAGAGTTGCTCGTGGATGCTAACTTAATTAGCCCCTAACCCTGAGAGTCAATTTAAATCATTCAAACAGTCTGTCTCCTGACCTCGGCTTTGTAGGCAGTTCATTGGCTCCTTTTCAGCTTTTACATGCCATTACACAGGAGCTGCTCCTTATCTGCATAAATTCATTACCTGTCACAGACCTGTATGCAGGCCTGTCTACGGCTGGCGGGCATTTGTGATTGCACCTCGGCGGGTTTCATCAGGTGCTGCTGGAAGGCCTCAGACAGATTGCGCCGCCAATTTTATGTTCAGCGGTTTTGGCCTCTCCCGAGATTAGTTTTTTGTCTCAGTCACTTTACAGTTTTCAAAGAAAGAAGGAAAAACTGGATATGGTCTGATCTGCGCTAACTTCCACCACCTCTCAGAGTGGCACACTGGTCAAGTTATTCAAAAATCAGCTGGGGCGTTTACCT
Source organism: Lates japonicus (assembly GCA_033238685.1). Lineage (NCBI taxonomy): Eukaryota > Metazoa > Chordata > Actinopteri > Centropomidae > Lates > Lates japonicus. Next base: position 2,828 of record BRZM01001734.1, on the reverse strand, counting down.
GACTTTCTCTGGACTATTTGAGGCCGTATTTGAATTACGTAAAACAAAATCTCAGATGGATCAGAGACGGCCTGCCTTGATAAATCACTATTCTTTGCAGAATGTTACATTTTATTGTCAAAAGTGCTACTTGTGGAGTTATTACAGAGATGAAAGGTTAATAAAATTAAACAAGTTTTTTTTTTCGTGGCTGTAATCAATTATTTAACACAGTTTGCCTTTTTCGTAAAAGTACTTTCTTTCTGATCAGGTTTGTTTTTAGGGACACTCCATGACCTCAGTGCACACGGTCCTGTGGAATATTTTGAGGTTGAACCATTAACACCCCGTCACTCCCCGCTGCCTCCCATAAAAAATACAGCTGCTCCAGTCACTGTCTGTATGAGAAAATAGGGGTGATCTCATTTCATATGGTTGCAGCAGCCATCAAAGCTACCAGGTGCTTAGTGTTGCTGTGGGCAAATAAATCCTCCTGATTTCTGCCTCCACTGGAGCCTCATGCCAATGAGAGCCAGTTATCACAGTAGGTGCAGCTCTCTCCATCCCGAGGGTCTGGGGTTTTACTCGGACGACCATTTTATTGAAAACTAAGGTCAAAAGGGAAACTCAAACTATAGCCGACACTGCACTTCTGAACATGAGATTTATAATAATGTGGTTGGATTATTATTGAGAACTACACAAAGGTTTATAGCAGAGAGGTAGTCTATGGTAGTCCTCTATATGGGTGTTGGCTGTGATAACTCCAGTCTTCATGTACGTACCTTTTGTCGGAGGCTGTTTTCGCCGGTTTGGGTCCGGCCATTGGTTCAGATGAAAGACCTGGGGGCAGTCTCATGCACATAGAGATCAGTGTCTTGTCATAATTATATGGCAAAACTGCAAGTAATGTCCTCTATGATGTGGAGGGGAGCTCTCTGTGAGATGTCATCAGGGATTACTCGTGATTGTGGAATGTGACAGGTGTGGGTGTTAGCGAAGGGGTAGTTAGGAATTCCGTGAAATATATTTAAGTTGTGTTATGGGATGTAGGGATGCCAGACTGTTTCATTACTAAATCTTCTATTTAATTATTGCAATTTCTTTCTGTAGTCTGTCTCAAGCATATTACTTATGGGGCATAATACTGAAATCACTTGAGGATGATTCTTCAGACGGTGCGTGCTTTCCAGCAAATGGATTTCTGGGAACTTGGCTGTCCTGGGAGGCGGCCCCCAACCCCATCCAACAACACCGGCATGAACTGAAATGAGACAGGCCTTGTATTGGCATATTTTGACTCACCAAGAGCTCTTGTTGCTGAATGGGAGCAAATTCCTACAACAGCCAGTTTCCCACAGTGCAGAAACCTTCACAGAGGTGAAGACAGGAGGTGAAAACAACGTCACGCCTTTTCCCCGGGCTATGGTGCCACGTACAGGTTTGGAGTTTAGGGAATATGTTTTTGTTCTGTTTGTGGTTACTGCGCCAAGCTACTAAGCCTGATATTGCTGAGTGTCACTGCTGGTGGTGCTGACTCAGGTGGTGTTTCTCTAAGTGGGAATGTTCATTTCTAATTATATGTGTCCATGTGTAAATAATTCATTGTTGAATAGACTTGGATTGATGGCCGAAATAGCTTCCATTTGCTACCGCATTACAAAATGTAGTCTCCAGAGACAGGCTTTACTCCTCCTTACTCTATTTATGAATTTGGTTGATGTTTCTAGGTGAGTTGCAGTGTGAGAATCTGGGGGAGGCCAAAAACCTTTTCCTGCCCTACGAACTCGACTATCGAAGATGTTTTCCTCCAGGCTGCCTGGGATGCTGTCTTACACTGGCGGCTTTCAGTTGTTGACAAACGGAAAAACAGACAGAAAATAAGAAGAACCTGTTTGGGAAAAACCAAATTAAAGTCAATTTCATTGTAGCTGCAGGTCGAAGAGTCGGCACTTTGGTCGCTTGCAGATGCTAACTACATGACGAGACTGTGTTATAAACCTTGAAGGTGATAGTACATTGTTATATGTTAAGTCTATAAAACCCATGGAAAACAGATGAAATTAACCATCTAGGCTAAACCTGGCTATTTCGATTAATTTCGACAAATAAACACATTAAAAAATACATATTTAATAAGCACTTATTGGCCAGTAAACGCTGTTGACATGCACTTTAAAAACACTCAGCATGTTTACAGTATATTTTTCTTTTCAGTCAGATAACACCCACTCAGTGCTGGCAGATGTTCTCCCATACAACATCTGGATCGGGTGTCATGTATATAGCAATGGTAAACAACACGTTCAGTTGTTTACATATTTGGTATGATTGAACTTATGTTCAGATAATGAATTATGTATAGTACCATGAAAATGTTCAAAGAGATTTGTATTTCATGACCAAATAACTGCAAAACAAATAACTTTCCCCTCAGCATCACTTTGTATTTTTTAGCAGTGCTAATCCAGATATTGTTAGCATGCTACAATTCTAAAATAAGATTTTCAGATAGTAAACATGAAAACTGTTGATCAGCACGTTATCATTGTTAGCATGTGCCATTCAGATGTTGGTGTTGACCAACATCTAGACTTGTTATTTAATTATATTTCAGTTTGACTTTTTAACTATATATTTTTACTACTGCATTAGAAACAACTGACTCTCAGCCAATTTAATGAACTATTGGTGCCATAAAACCTTGTGTTATCGATGTTTATTTCTCACTTACAAGTGGTCATTGTACCAGTTGGATGATTCCTGTACAAGCAGCTAAACGGGATACAAATACACACAATATAGCGTGACTCCTTTCTGCAACTGGCTGATTAACGTACGTAACTTTA
>BRZM01001733.1:0-36708 GCA_033238685.1 Lates japonicus | reverse complement strand
AGAGAGGGAAGAAAGAGACAAGGAGAGAGAGGAGAGGTGAGAAAAAGTGTGGAGAGAGAGGAGTAAGAATAAGAGTGAGAATAAGACGAGAGAAATGTGAAAAGAAGAAGGTGAGCGTGAAAGTGTGACAACACCCGAGACTGTGAAGTTGCAATTTTAACCTTCTTTCTTTATCTACATCTGACAAATAAAATCAGAGACAGTTTCTAACAGGATAGTTTTTCTTAGCAGGTCCAGATGTGAATTATTTGGGAAAACCCTGCAGATAAACTCCAAGGACCTGTTCTTCCTTCCTGGATCAAAAGAGTTATTGACTGAGTCAGACCAGTTTTACAATTCTGGCTTGAAATATGTACATTGGAGCAGCTCTCATACCAACAAGTCCTTACACCCAAAACTGGAAAAAGTACAGGCTAATTTTACCTAGAAACTTTAAGCTGGCTCTGCAGAAATGAAAAAATCCAGGCTTTTGTCAAATCCCAGACAGTCAAATCAAGCTTATTCACTTCCATGTACAGAGAAACAGGAGATGAGACAAACTCAAGCTCAACAACAACAAACCCATAATATGTAGAGCTGAAACATAACATTAGATTTTTATTAATTCAAGCAAACTGTTACAGTCAACAGTTACATAAGTTACATGGTATACAGTATTGATCTAATCTTTTTCTTTTTTTTTAAACCAGGGTTTCTGTCTCCCCGTCCCCTTGTCCCCCCCAAACATAGAAACAGCAAATCCATACAAGCGCAGGCAAGTAAGTAGTAACAGCACAATACATTCATCAACTCAACGATACGTTTTGTACGAACAATAAGGCAAGTAGAAGAAAGAACGAACAAACGAACAGAAAAGGATGGCAGACATTTTCTTTGAAATGAGCCACATCAAGGCATGATGTATCCTCCTCTTTTAGGCCTGAAAAGGCAGTATCACGCAGGATTTCTTCTTTTGAACGAGAGTTGCTTCTGTAGAACCAAACGAGGTAAGGCTTCTCGTTAGTGGGCAGATACACAGTAAAGGGGGATCTGGGGGAAAAGCTGCCTTCAGTGGTGCCGAGCGGTTTGTACCTTATCACGGGTACCTTCTCGAATTTCAAAGTCTTCCTCTGCACACTGAATATTCATCAGGGACAATAAGAGAGGCAGGAAATCTGATGTACATCTACAGCATCTAATCACTTCCAGTGTCCATATCTGTGGCAAATAACCCAAGAAAAGAATTGGAGCTCATTGTACTTGAAAACCGATGGCTCAGTGTTTATCTTTGACATTGCTTAATGTCAACATGAGCATACATGGCTCCTCAGTACCTGGACAGACAGAAGAGCTAAATCTCTTGGCATTCATTTCCCTGGGGTAAAGGTTAGGTGTAAGTGGATGGATATGCACACATGTTGCCAAAGATGGCCATATGTTTCCCCTTCTTCATTTTCAACCATACAACAATCATCACATGACATACCAGCACAATCTTTTGCTTGTTCTTAGTGGTAGAGTCAGTCCTGATAAAAAGAGAGAAATCATGAGACAACCCAGCTGGTGTTCACACTGAGTGACCAATCATGTAGTGGTCAGTATTGGCAACTACTGGCCTAATAAAACTGCAAATGTTTCAGAAGAAAAAGGTAAGTAAAAGACATTAAAATTAAACTGCATTCATTCAATGCCATGTTCAGCCACCAGGTGGCAAAATTGTGTTGGAGAACTTAAGATAGATGCAACATGCCCTCATTTTTTTCTTTTTTATATATCAATGTACAGATAAGAAACAAAAACAAGTGGTTCTTTAAAAAAGTTATTTTCATGTATAACAATAGTAAACATGGGGGATTTCATCACAAGAAATCCAACTGAAACAAGGTCGTGTGGTTGTGCAGAAAAGAATGAATGCAAAAAACTTCTCTTGGAACACTAGAAAGACAGACGAGGGCGATGTGGAGACTCCCCTCCGAACACAAACCACAACGAGACAGAGATATGACAAGATCATAAAGCTTGACAGAGGAAAAGTGGGCAACAACGATGTTTCTCTTCTTTCTGGAGTCCAACAGACTCTTTGATGGCGAGGTGTGGAGTGCAGGGTTTGGGTGGTGGTGGGGGGCACCTGAACATATTTGTCCTCTCCTGCCACCTCTGTTTTTTTTTTCATCTCCCTGACCGCCATCACTCCATCCAGTCTCCTTCGTCAAACTCAGACTCGTCCTCGGAGTCGGAGTACTCCACAGCGATGCGGCGTGACAGGATGGTGGCCACGTCGTTGCCAACTCGCTCATGTTTAGCCTCTTGCTCTCGCTGCTCCTCCACTTTTCGCAGCTGTATGCCTACAGCAGGGAAACAGAAAGATTTAAGTGTCTGATGATCTAATATCATGGTTAACAAAATATATATATATTATAAATATATATATATTCTTTTGCAGATTAATATTCTGTCTACCAATCTATTCTTTGCTTGTTTCTGATATATTTAAAGCATTTTTAATGACATTTTGGCGTACAAAAGCTTGTAAGGAATCACCTAAATACAATCTGATCTGCATGCTTCCTGTCAATGACTCCTCACTGCTGCCTGGAGAAGTTTTCAACCATTTCTGGTCAAACATGACCCACCTTTTCTGATGGCCTCCAACAGGACACTGCGTGCATCGCTGATGGGTGGCAGGTTGGCTGGATGGTGCCTCTTGCTCCCCACATCGTGGACGGCGTGGGGTGGCGGGGAGGCCATGGCACCTGCTGAGGGGAAGGCCGGCACAGGTGGCGGGCCCGATGGGCAGGGTGAGGAGCTCCGAGCTCCAGGGAGGGGCAGGGGGGAGGCGGCGGGGGAGGGGGCAGGATGGTGCCATCCGACTGGGTCCCAGAGCCCATGAGCGGGCCCTTGTCCAGGACCTGCTGGAGACGGGCTGGGGAGGATGAGTGGAGTGGAGGCGCCACGGGCGGAGGGGCTGGGTGGAGCACCCCCGGGGCGATCTGGAGAGGAGCAGGGGGAGGCGGGATGGCTGGCGGCTGCTGCTGGACCGGTAGGGGAGGAATGGGAGGAGGAGGGGTGCCCCGCATGCCTGAGGAGGGTAAGGGGGGAGGTGGTGGAGGAAGAGGGGGAGGTGGAGGAGGAGGAGTGTTGGAGTTGAGGCCTGCTGTCCGAGCCGGAGACTGAGGTCTGCTGTCGGAAAAACCTGAACTGGAGCTGGAGGGAAATAATGAGCGCTGAGAGGTGAGAGTCAGACAGAAAGTTCACATCAATGTTAAAATAAAAGAGTGACTTTGCATTTTCCCTTCTTACACAGAACAACACTCCTTATTTCCAACACTTCTACGTGGATCATCAACTGGTGAGTGTTCTGTCTTTTTGCCGGGGGTGCAGCTTTGGCCTCAGTCTTTCAGCACAATATCTCGTCTGTAGCCATTAAGTGTGTATGTATGTATGTGTGTAAGTGGGGGCGAGGCTCAGTGAACTTTCAATTCACAAGTGTTGCTGAAGAAGTGCATATGAGGATCAAGATTATTTTGTTCTGTTTTGCTCATCAACACCAAAAATTAACTGCTCCATTAGCTCACAAGACAAATAATTTCTTTTCAATTAAAAATGTGCAGCGGTGCATCAGACTATGCTGCTGCACACCATGTTTAGAGGGGCTGAGACCGGTGGAAGTAATCATTCATACAGTGGCTTTTTAAATTGCAGTGTTGCCAGAGAGTGGCCCTGTAGGGGGGTCCTTAACCCTGCCACGTGTCCTTAACATATACAGGAAATACTAGCACATCAAAGAGAAGAGTGAATGTCAGTGTGCTGAATTAGGGGACACAGAATATCAGTGGGGAGTATTGAAATCCCAGAGCAGCTAACTGGTACATTAAAGACAGAATGTTTTCAATATTGGCTGTTCACTGATGCTGAAGCTGCGTGGGTGGGTGGATGGAGATACTAACCAGGACACTGCAACACAAAGACTAACATGTTCACAATCAATTTTCTTCCTACAGAGAAAATTGCTGCAGACAAAAAGCACAGCAAGAGAGAGAAAGAGAAGGAGGAGGAAAATAATGCATCAAGTATTTCCTCCAAGCACAATTGAGGCGGCATCTATTCCAATATCTACTCAATGAGCTACATTAAATGTAGACAAGAACTGAGAGGGGGTTAGAGTGAGAAAATGAGACATGGAACATGATGATAGTCAGCTATAAATGGAAGAGACAGCGAGACATTGGAGCTAAAGGTCAGAAAAGGATTGAAAAGTAAAAGTAAATAGGAGCAGGGGACAAAGATGGGGAGTTTGAGAATTAGAAGAGAAGATAGCTGCAAGGACTTCTGCAAAAAATCAATGATATTTCTCTTGTGCTGCAGCTGCAGCCTTAATCACTCCGTCTGATCTCTCCATCCCATCAAACAGTGACATATGCGGCAAAAGTGCGCTGCAGAAAAACAACCTGTAATGCGCTCAGTGGCCTTAACACTTTATTGATCCTGCCTTCTCCAAGCTTTTTCCTTTTTCTCCTCTTTTGTCTTCGCTCCACAAAACCTCCATCTATCCTTCCATCTAGCATTCATCCCTTCTTCCCTGTGTTTCTCTGTTAAGCTCTAACAGAGCGAAAAATCCTCGTCCTCTGCAAAGAGAAATGTGATGGAATGCCAGTCACTGTGGCCAACTGATCCATAAGAGAAAAAATTAAATAAACCAACCAAAGACATGGGGGTAGGATTGAAATTATTGATATTATTATGTGTGCGCACTTGTGAATCAGAGACAAGGTGAAATAGTATTTACAAATAATTCTTCATGCCTCCATCTGCTTGGAATTCCATGAGTGAGATTTTATCTCTCAAGGAAGTTGGAAATCAGAGCTGCTTTAACTTTATGGCTTGCAGAAGTGGATGAACACCTACTGCTACTATTAAAGTGTTTCGCTGTTACAAAGCCAAACCATAAAAAAGTATTTACTAAAGTTTTCTGAGGGGGTATGAAGCTGAGGGTGTGTGTGTGTGTGTGTGTGGTCTCCTGTCCCACCTGATCACAGAGGGCGGCTTGATCTCTCCCAGTGGGTGCATGGGAGGAGGTGGTGGTGGAGGGTCATGGGGCCGCGAATACATTCTGTCCCCGGTACGGTTCAGCAGCTCGTTCATCTGGCTGTAGGGCAGCGCCGCCAGCGAGAAGGGCCCGTCCAAATGCTCCATGTACAAGGGAGCCCTGAGCAAAGAGGTATTGGGGGCGTATTTGTTTCTGGCCACTCAGACATGTTCAAACTTGTTGAAGTTTTGTTTATTTATTTTATAATGAATGACAGCAGTTTTAACACCTTTAACTGTCACATGAAGTTAAGGTTGACAGGTTTTTCTTAGCAAGTCTGTGAGGTCAACATCTGTATGCTATACTGCATTTATAAGAATAAATGCTCTGGCCTTGGTGTATTTGTCCAGCATGCATTCATAACCATCTATAGAATGCTGTGGAATCCATCCTCATTTATGCTTGGAGAAAAGATTTTATGTCAGCTATTCATGAGCACTGACAAATCCAAGAAAACCACCAATTTGCATAAAATCTTTTCGTATTAATCACGTTGACTGGCAGGGAAATTATTGAATATGAGTGGCATTAGAGCTTTGAGGCACAGTACATGCAATCACAACTGCGAGAAACCTTAATCATCTCTGTTGTAGCTGCATTTCTTCAGTGCCAGTGAAGTGTAAATTGCAAGAACCCATTCTCAGTGCAGTGGGCACAATTCTTTTTTATAGATTGAATGGCTACATTCTGCTGACAAATAACTGTTCAAATCAGCACTGCTGAAGCTCATTGATATTTTTAAGTACAAGTTATAAATTCTGTGATGTTCAAGAAGTATGTGCATGTTTGTCCCATTGTCTGACAGCTGTAACACTTGGGTAACTGTATGGCCAAAAACAGACCTAAATGTGCGTGTGGTTCGGACTAATCTCTTACTATGAGATGTGTGATAAATAGTGGACAGCCAGCTTTACATACCTGTTGTTGTGGTAACCTGCAGATCCGTTGGCCTCTCTGTGTTTGTCTTCAGGTATGTCCTGGGCCAGCTCTGCGCCCAGTGCCAGTTTCTGCCACTCCTTTTTACGATCGTGAGGAGCCCGCGGTACCTTCTCCGGCTCCTGTGGACGGTCTATCGCCTTCAGCTTCGGTAGAGGAGGGTGATGACAGGCAGAGCGAGATGACGGTGATGATGGTGTGTGATACGAGAGAAGAGGGCAGATCGGGAGGATGCGGAAGATGGTGAGTATCAAACGGGGGATGAACCCACAAGACATGGTTTAGGGATGGAGAGAAAGAACATAGTGAAGGGAGGGAGGAGGAGAGAGAAGATGTCAGGTTAGCTGCTGTTAAATACATTGTCATGACAAAACATACAGTGACTGCCTGTTACACACTATAACAACAGGAAAAGGTCAGTCAGATTTAAAAGTAAAATGAGAAACACAATAAAGGAAGCTTTTTATGACTTTGGGTAGAACAGCAAACACAGAGGCCAATCCAAATTTTAAACATGGATCTAAGTTGTCCCCTCTGGCCATTTATACTCTGTTACTAAATGCTGCTACATCAACATTATATCCATAAATATCCATAAACCAAAGCCTCCCTTTTAAACAGTTCATCCTCATTTTACATTGCAGCTATTGTCAAAATGTGTTTTTTCTTTTTTTTTTTTTTTTAGATTTATGAACTTAAAGTGATGCAAATTTTTCAGTTATACAATGTATTTAAGTATTTAGCTCTCTGAAGACACATCACACAGATTTTTTTAAGGAGAAGCACTTAAAGAAATAAAATTACGTCATACAAGCTTGGGAAGAAGGAGTGCTCAGTGACTGACCAAATCAAATCATTGGATATGTATTAACTTTATGAAAGCATTGAACTTATGAAAGTGACAATTTGGAAATATTTTTATTTGTTGCTACAATCATAATCTAATGACCATCATCAAACAGCACTCCGTGCCTCCCAGACTTCAGCATGACCAACTCTGAACACACACTTTAGGCTTGTAAAGAAACTGAGCAGCGAGCTGCTGTAGCAGAATTCACACACACTGTTTTTAAAATAAATCGCCGTATTTTCACATACCTGCCCTGGAAGGTCTAAGTACCTATAGACCTGATCATACATGCGGGGATCCTGCAACTACAAGAACAAAAACAAAAACCACAAGAGAAGCACCAGGGGTGAGGGGAGGAGGGTTCAAAAAAATCAACACGGCACAGGATTGAGCGCAACACCGCTGCACACAGTCAACAGGGACAAAAACAGTGGGCGGTGAGAGCAAGTGGGACAAAAGGGAAAGAGGGGAAAAGAGAAGTGCTGTTTAACAGAAAATGACAACATGCACAGCTCCAGGGACGTCACAATATGGGTGGGACGCAGTGGCACACACGGTCCAGCACAAACATACACACACACACACGCACAGAGGGAAATAACAGAGCTGAGCTTCAGTGCAAACAGAAAGAAGACTCAGGTAGAAAGAGAGAGATCTCACTGGAATGGAAGGACAAACTACAAAGGTGTGTTTCTACATGTTTGAAAAACTTTCAGACCTACAACAACACCACCACACAGAAGAATGACATGCAAAACAAACACACACATGCGCGAGTCAACTCAAAATAACACACAGCAGATCACAGCACAAAAAGGACACTAAAATGAAGAAGGGGGCATTTTACAATCCAACTAAATACTGATATGCATGAAAACACCTCGTCAGTCAGTTCAGTTATCCTGAACCACCTTATGCATTGATAGAAAATAATTTGCAATCCTGACATAAACAATTCAGTTGAAAACACATTGTCTGCCTGAAGTAGCACATATTTTAATGATAAGGATGGTGTTATTCTTTATTTTTCTTAATGCCAACAAATCCATGACAAGACTTAAAACAGCAATGCATTAGCAACACTTCCTCTGCCTGCCTGTAGCACTCAGCCCTGAGCCCACTGGTTTGTACTGCAGATGTAAATCTTCAAACACAGGGCACAGATTTCTAAATGTATTATATTTGTAGATATAATTAAAAAAAAGTAAAATATCCTGAAACAGCCGGTCATTGTACATCTCTTAAAGTGGAGTAAATAGTACATTTGTCAGGGACTATTTTCAGGGCTGGATTAACACACACCAGTGCTCTAGTGAAGCATGATGTGGGATTGATTTAAAATAAACTACAGTGTCTGTCTGTGTATATGGCAATGAATAACCATGTCACTCAGTCCAACAGTGTGATTAATTTATGTGTTTTTAATAGTGGAGGATGGAGGAGCAATGGAGCTTTATTACACAGAGGAATAAACCACATCAGGCTTTGGCTACACACAAAATACTTATTAGCAGGATTAATTCATTTCCGGTTTTGGTCTTTTCATGGCATTAGTTGATATGAAGAAAAATATACAATATAACCAGACGTATCCCTTAGGGGCAGGTTATTAGCTGAGAAAGGCAGTAAAGTTACAGTATGGATGAAATAAAATGTATTCTATAAACTCCCCTTACTCAACAAACACACAACATTTTCCCCTGTTGGCTTTCTAGCTTCTGGAATCAAACAATTATTGCAATTGTACGTCTAGTAGCAGAAACACCGTACAGACTGTATATGTATGTGAATGCACATTTGCTGTGTATCATTTCCCTTAGAAATGTTCCTAGGCGAGGTAAAGAAAAGGCCTCTGAAACATAATTTCCAGTCTGCGACACTGGCACTCCATTAAAACCAATACTAATCGATTTCTTTTATGTCACATAAATCCTCCAGGGTGGCCTTCACTGCTTATTCCACATTGTGTGTGTGTGTGTGTGTGTGCCCTGCTCTTCAAATGAAACAGGCTGGCTGACAGGCGGCTGATTCAACACAACGTGGGTTGTGGACAGCATCTCGTCTGGTTCGACTAAATGATGTTGATTTTTGCCTGTCCACTGCTGTGACCGGGCAGCTGAGAGCGAGCGTGGGAATAAATCCTAATGGTAAAGCACATTGATTAGGGTCTGATTCATCATGGCCCATTACCTCTGATGAGGCATTGGCTGAGGGGAAGCCTCTGCTCTCTCTCTCTCTCTCTCTCTCTCTCTCACACACACACACACACACACATTCAGACAACTGACCGCCTCTTACTCCACTCCAACACATTCATATATCTGAACTGACAAACTTGAGACAGCACTTCGTCTGTCTGCTGAGGCAGAGAGAGCTGCATCAGAAGGTCAAATATTTTAACGTATTGTCCTCTGCCATTTCCCAAACTGTGCTGAGCCTCGAAAAATTCAGCTGTATGTCTGCCATATAATTTGGAAGATAAGTTTTACTCTGACTAACCTCTGACTTCCTGAAAGGTTTGCAGGCATCGTGTCTTGGCAATATTTCAATGAGCATTAAAGAACAGCATCTGCAGAAAAATAAGTGAACATACTGCAGCACTACTCAGAGGTTTATAGGCCTACTCAGAGGCCTTCCCCCTCTCTCTCTCCTTCTTAACCCAACCGGTCGAGGCAGATGGCCGCTCACCCTGAGTCCGGTTCTGCTCGAGGTTTCTGCCTCTTAAAAGGAAATTTTTCCCTGCCACTGTCGCCTAGTGCTGCTCATGGTGGGATTTGTTGGGTCTCTCTCTGTAAATACCTATTTTAAAGAGTAACAGTCTAGACCTGCTCTTTATAAAAAGTGCCTTGAGATGACTTTTGTTGTGATTTGGTGCCATATAAATAAAATTTTATTGAACTGAATTATTATGGGATTTTGGCTTTATTGATGATGATTGTACAATGAGGAGAGGCAGGAAGGACAGGCTGTGGACAGATAAAAGGGCAAAGAAACACGGGTAAAGAGCCAGAGTCAAAATCATAAGGCTGCCAGACAACCATCTGTCCAGCGGAGCGTTTAATGCTGCAATGTGAAAGTGAAAACAGTCTTTGTTGATGGAAAAAAGGCAAAGAGTAAACAAGGGAGAGAGGTACGCTGTGTTTGTATATGAGAGAAAATGAGAAACAGTGTGACTGTGTGTGTGTTCGTGTGTGCATGCATACGTTTGTCACTGCCGTTATAAATGTAGCTAATTTCAGAGGTTGTGTATGCCTTTGCTAGGTCGTCATTCTTCATCTGAATGGGCTGGTACTGGCAGAGGAAGTGTCGCTGTGTAAGCACTGTGAGTGTGTGAAACACAGGAGTTATAGATTAATGTTAAGTATGGAGTGTGTGTGGCGGTCTGTGCCCATATTCATACACCACTCTATGTGCAGTTTTGTTGTGTGTGTGTACCTGTAAGTGTGTGCTCTCATGTGTGTGTGTCTGTACTTTGAGTGCATGCTCAATGTGACAGACTCAGCAGAACTACATCTATGTTCCCGGGTAAATAACCCCCACAGGGAGGCCCTGGACCACCCTGCTACTGACAATAACACAAACCCCTCACACAATACACACATTACTGCTGCTGCTGATCTAACGTTTTTTTCTGTGCATACTTGTACTGTATTTATCTGGTCCCACTGATAAGAGTAATAAAGTCATCATTAGATAATGAAAAAACTATAAATGAATGTAGGCAATGTTGCATGAACAATTATTTTGATTGAAATAGTGTAACTTTCGGCATTCTTATGAACCACGTGCCAATATTGAATAATGTGCTTGGCTAGAAAAAGTGAAAAAAAGTTTAAACAACAGCATGCTGAATGTCGAAAGGCTTATTTTTGTAACGACAATCCATTCGACAAAGAAGAAGACATCTCTACTCAAACTCGTGTCACAAAGTGAAATTGGTTTGGCCACTACACCACTGCAAACAAGTCATCTGAAGAGGGTTCCCATTCCAAAGCAAAGCGCATTAGCTAGCCAGAACATGACATATGTGAGCTGTCTTGCTGTTAGTGTCAGTTAGTGTTAGTGTCAACTCCATGGCTGTGTCCCAAATTTCTTATTTTCATAGTATCCGATTGTTCTTCGTAGATGTTGTATGAAAGACATGCAGATAGGTATGGCTGAAACACATCATGAGTTGTGTCTCAGGCTGACCTGAGGCTAGCCAGACATATTAATTTTGATGCAATTCAAAACAGCTGAGCAGTTTTTAAAATAACTTCATCGACTGCCAGTGCATTGACCTGCAGTTTGTTGCAGTGTGTTATACTGTCTGCATATATGATACTCTTCTACAATACAATAGAGTAAAGATACAGCTAAGGAGTGTGTGAACCAGTTGACTTTCTGTTTGAATTTCCTGTATGGTAATTACAGGGTGATTACATTTAAAACTCAGCAGCATATGTGAGCCAAAAATGCAGTGAAGAAGTGATCAGACATCGAGGCAGAATTCTAGGGCAGGGATAAAACTACAAAATTTATAGGGAGGAGTATCAAACTGAGTACCCCCCCCCCCCCCCCCAACAAAAGCTTTCACAGACTCCTGGGCTCCTAGCACTAAAGTAGACCTGGGATGCAGCCAGAGCAGGTAAATACTGGTGGGTTGTTAGTAACAGAGTTGGAGATGGGAAGCTCACTTGTCTAGAGCAAACCAAAGAGAGAGTGAAGAGATGGGGGAGAGGGAGGGCTGCAGGCTGCCACGTTAGGAGCAGATGCTCTGGCGGATAGGGAGGATGGGGGAGAAGGTCTTACCTCTGAGGGAGTGAGGAAGGGAGGAGAGGTTTCAGAGAGGACTCTTATAAGGCCCTTAGGACACACAAGATAAGGCATATCCAGCTGCACAGAGTTAGACAGAGTTAGACCAGGATCCAGAAAAGGCAAGGTAAAGAAAAGGTTGACAGGAAGAACGTTAGAGGAAGAGAGATGCCAAAGCAGTATTTCTACAGATTTCTCCTGACACACAATTGTACAGCACTAACACTAACCTACCTACCACTGAAACATAGTAATGTAGGTTCATTTCCACTTGTGAGCCTTAAGACAAGTGACATGATCACTTTCCTCGTTTTAATTAACATACGTATCCAAGCTGGTAAACGCATACATGGAGTTCTCTTGTCTCTCTCAATTCTCTTTTGTGGTCAAGTTGAGCTGACACATATAGGTGGTGGAAAAGAGGAGTAATACTGCAAGTGCACTGTGTGCAATTGCTGCATATCACATAGTCAGACTTGATCTGTATCAGTCCAAAGTTAGATGGCTGGATGCCATTTCCAAACCATTATCCTCCTCCCTCACTTTCAGTAGCTGCTCTTGCACCTGCAGTGACAAGCAACAGTTACACTGGCTTGCAACAAGCGTCAATGCGTTAATGATGATGGGATAATGTTGGCACACTACTTAAGAAATCCCCTTCTTGAAGTGTGCAGACGCAGAATCATGTCCACTTTCTTAGCCTCATAAGAAGCTATCTGACTCGCTGTGCCATCTAAATCTGATTGGACAACACTCAGGTTTGAAGTCATCACTTTTTCATACTTGTCTCTCGAAGAAAAGCATCCAAATGGTGCAGGCCCTTTCACATATATGTAACAATGACTGCAAAGTCAAGGCAGAGCATGTCCTCCCATTGTGTCCATGCACAGTTCAGATGATCTAGCTCAAGATTGTTGTCGTTGTTGTAGGATTGACTCAACTTTGTGCCTTGTTTTTACAAGACAAGTAACAAGCTGAACTTGTAACGTGTGAATACCTTTCTGCTTTAATGAGGAGTGTGCATTTAATTTAAATCACTTTAAGCATATTCCTCAGTCCTGGTGTGTAAAAAGGTGCTGTTTAAACATAAATCTACTGCTCAAATCACAGTCATTAAAAAAGCTTCTCTCTGGTTTGAAATGGCCATTAAGGCTTACATGCTGCAGCTGTGTTGTAGACTAGGCAGCTGAAATACTTGACATGCATACTCAGCTGCTGGGTGATAATGATTTTTGTAAGATGTACTTAGCAATATGTGTCCAAAACATCATGTTGAAATGTCAACATTTAACGTGAAATCCATTTCTTGATTTATTTGCATGTGCTGCATTGTCTGAGCAATAAGGAATCTGCACATTTGGTTCCAATACACTGAATGTCCACCATGGCCTTAACAAAAGTCATTCATTTTCTTCTGCCTCTGTTCACACATCATTTTCGCTAATATCTTCTTCCACTCCAGATATCCCCCAGAGGTGAACTGTTCCCAGCCGTACACAAAAAGTTCAGTGTGTCTGTGTTGACAGCGGAGCAGCCTTGGATGTGTGCAGCACCGTTCACAGTGTCAGTCTCGGTCCATCTCTGTGTCCCACTGCTCTGAGTCCGCTGTCTCAGTCTCTTGAATGGACCAGAGTGGTTGCCAGGGCAACCTCAGCGCAGGTAGTAAAAAGGATAGGGTGACTTCGGTGGGAAGGGGAACTTGTAAATTTGTGTCAGAAAGCAGTCATGTTGGAGACATGACGCTCTTCACTTACTGTTACTGTTTGCTTGGAGTAAGGATGCAGGGAGATGTCTTCTTGGTATTTCATGATATATACGGCAGCTTTTGCCTCTTAGAAGCTTCGAACAGGAACATGTTATTGATGAACAGAGAAGGTTTAGATCTGAAAAAGGTCTTTCTTAGGTCAGACCTAAAAAAATTTTTCCAAGGCTGTCACCATCAGCTAATGGTGAGAATAGCTGCACAAACTAGTCTGCAGCCATACATGTGCACAATATTTCTACAGAAAATACTAACTAATCTAAAACTGTAACTATAGTCATGACAATCATGTGTAGCTAAATTCAACAGTCCAGGGCAGAGTATTTTATAGTTATGAGATCAAACAACAAAAAACTAAAAACTAAAAAAAAGTTTCAGAGTTCTTCTGTTATTTTTAATTTTCATGCTCAGGAGACACATAAAGCACAAATACATTTTGGCAAAGAGCTTTTTTAAATTTTAGGTACAAACCTGCAAACACTCACACGGGTGGGTGTGTCCCATGAGCACAACAAAAATAATAATAAATAACAAAAAGGCTTTTTGTCTTTTTATTATGTGTGGACCTTAATTATCTCCTTGTAAACAAAAATTCTGGTTTTATTGACCAAAACAAATAACTCGATCTGTTCTTTTACAGCTCCCTGTTCACTATTGTACCTCAATTTAGCAAATTTAAGCCCATGTTGATGGTTTAACATTTGGAATGAAGTCAGGGACAATTTTCACCTGTGACAAAGCAGGAAAAAGTTTTTATACAGGCACAGTCGTGATGTGTCATTAGCACGCAACAATGGCCGCCCACAGATTTTAATGAGGTTTGGCAGTGATGCTTTTTCGCTGGGACAAACTCAGAGAACATTTAGAACTGCTTTAGTATATTAAATAAGAAAAACAAGCTGCAATTTAAATGTCAGTATTTTCCATTAAGACGCCTACGTGTGCAGTAAAGAGACAGGAATAGGAGAGGAAGAGCCAAAGGGGAATCTCCACAGGGGATCCAGACTCTAGAGACAAACCTCGATGTAGTGTGGACTCACTGATCTCAGAAAGAGGCAGCAATGTTCTGTTTCGCTCTCTTTCCCCTCTCTTGCCAACTTTCTGTCTTTCTCTTTCACTTCTTTGCCTTGTGTGTCCCTGGGATTTTCCTCTCGCTCTCTCTGTCTCCCTCTGACTGGCTCAGCACATAGTCTACTGCTAATCCAGTGAGGCTGAGGCTAACACAGGAGCTAATGAGATTAGGACACTGCGGGTTTCTTATCCCCCTCTCTCTACCCTGTGCTGCTCTTTATTTATCACTGGCTGCTTATCTGTGTGTGTGTGCCTGTTTGTAACATAGTGTGTGTGGTTTTAGGCTATTAGTGATATGACTCAGTAACAGGTACCAGTTTGAAGGGACAGGATTTTAAATGATGCTGAACAGAATATACATCATAGACTATTTTTTATAGAGAGGTGTTTTTATTTTCTATAACAGAACACTGGCACCTTACAAGAGGAAATATCAAGGTTGCTTGAGAACTGGATCTATGTTAGGTGAATAAATCTCTGAGAAACTGTCTAAATTATACCTCTCAGTAATAACGGCTCTTATTGCCACTTCGCTCCTCGAGTCACTCAATCTAGTCCTTCGACACCTAGAGTTCAAAGATTTGATTTGTTGTCATTCCACTGTGGTGTAAGAAGAAACTTTGCCCCGAACTCATGAACTGTGTCTCCCTGTGCATCAGCTGAATTCAATTGCTTTTTCTGCCCACTGGAAGGCATCCAAACCTCTTTTCCTGGCTCAGTGGATTAAGGGAGTGATGTATTTAGAAAAACTTTTAAAGAGTCAGCTACACAAAGTTTCAGTTCTCTACAAGAGCTGATATCTATTTATTAATCATGCCAGGAACTCTCTATCTGAAGTGTCTTCTGATTACTGTTCTTGTACACTAGAAATGCACCTGCAGTGTTTTTTAGTTCTACCGCTTCGGTTGCACGGCCTGGATGTTTACCATTTGGATTTTGGCCTTGCTTCCTTTTTGTTTTTATTCAGTGATATCTGAAAAATGCCCTAATTGGGATTGTAATATTAATTTTGACTCTAATTCTCATTCTCATTCTCAACTCCCATAACTCCTAACATCAAGTTGAGAAAAAAGTAAGATGAGCAGGAGTGAAAGAGTAGGAGTGAAGACTGGATGACAGACATTAGGGATGAGAGAAAGCGAGCAAGAGCTTGAACATTGTCTGTCATGGCAAAAATGTGTTGGCAGCCTCAGATAGCTTCACACTGACCAACAGGTTGCACGGCCTGTCGGGTCCTCAACGCTGCAGCTGCACAATAAATCATGGTCGATTTGGATCTACTTAAGTATTCATGTGTGCATATCAGTGCCTGTGTGTGTTTGTGTGTGTGTCTAAGTTAATGACGGTTAAAGCTGTCATTATGAAAAATATTTAGAAGTTTAGAAGCAAAGAATGATGTGGATGATCTGTAATCTACTGGTGATAATAAGGCAGAGCATAAAGGGTATGCATAATTACAGTAACAACACACACACACACACACATACACACACACACACACACAAACACCATGACTGAGGCACATCAAGATGATGTAGCAGAACCACTCACTGAGCTAACTGATGGAGAGCAAATCCATCAATGCTTTACACACAAAATTTCACCAATGTGACTGTGCGTACGTGTGTGTGTATAACTCTTATACTCTCCTCCTCACCCTTTCAATGACTGATTCTGCATGCTTTCCATAGACACACACATAACTTCTCCACACTGTATTTACCCTGATCCCCATTCAGACCATTTATCCGCCACGATGGTTACACAAACCGACAAATATGTGTGCGTAATTCCTCTAATCCATCCTGCTCTCCCTGTGAATGTCTTCTAGGCCTTTCCATGGGGTCTGTCTAACTGCCAGTGTGGCAAAGAGGGAAATGAACGAGGCTTTATAAGCTCAGCCCACCCGAGGCTTTAATTAGAACGAAATCACTGGAATGAGCTCTGGCTACAAGCGGTCATATCAACCTAACCCTCTGAAGTAAATAAGGTCTTTCTACTGTTGCAAATGAGCTTTGTGTTTCATTTTACATTTAGAAAAAAAAATCCAAATGTTCCTTACACTATTATAAAGCTTATGAATACAAAACAACAACATAAAAGTATCATGAATCTCTCCATCCTACAGACTAATTCTTGGCTAAACTTGCCCTCCGTCCCCTCTGCAGCGTTCCCACAACCATTAAAAATCTCATAACTGACAAATTATATCCTCTTGATTCACATGAACCCTCTGTGGAAAATCACTCTCCTTATTCTTCATTGACATAGCTGTAATAAGCTTTGATTGACTGTGAGGGAGCAAAATATGGAGCACGCCCTGCTTCCCACGCGGGGGGAAACACAAGCTGGTGCTGATTAGAGCTCCTGGTGCTGAGGGTGGGAAACCCCTCTCTTTGAGTAGTGGGTCGGGGATCTGCATTTGATGAAGGGTAGGAACTTTCTATGGATGCGAAAAAGCTCTTTTATTTAATTGGTTTGTGTATGTGTTCACCAGAATTAAACCTATGCAAGCTCATCAGACTGCATGTGTGCATGTAGCTCTTCTTCTTGAAGCTAAGTGTGTGTATGTGTGTGTGTGTGTGAGTGTGAGATTGTGCCGAGGCAGAGAAATGACGCACAGTGCAGGGGCAAGTGAAAAGCAGCTGTTCCCATTAATAAGATGTAATGATCACAGAAGTAATAACTCGGAGGGTTGACTAGTGGAAGAGTTAATTAATCTATGAGTGGTGGCTAATTAATGCATTAGACTACATGGTATGAAGCCAGGCCTGTGAATCCATCAGTGAATCACCCTGTCAGTTTATTCAAGCAGGACACATCAATCTGTATCTACAGAGAATACTGGAAGCCTCTTGATCGCTCTCATTTCATGTCTTCCTCCTCACAAAACCTCAGTGTTCTCAAAGGTGCTCATTGCCTCAATCTATCGCCAAAGCGAGTCGACGCCGTCCTCAACTGGTGCGTGAACAACAAGTAAAGTGTACGCTGCCAGGGGCCCTGTGCTTGTAATTTTTTGAGGCTTACCTTCTGTTTCCGCCTCTCCTTCCTCTTGTCCTCTGTGTCCTGCAGCATCTTCTCTCTCCACAGGTCAAAGAAGTAGGATGGATTGGTGTAGAACTTCAGACCCTCTTTCCCATCGTCCCTGTGGATGGACAAACGGATGTTTGTTACATTTTGGTTGGTATTCTGGAGAAGTAGCTCTGTTTCTTTTAAAGAAGCTAAATTACAGCAAAATAAAAAAATACATATTGTCAAAGAATTAGCTAAATGTGTTAAACAGTTATTTAATCAAGCAAATTATTAATAGATTAATCCATGATGAAAATCACTAGTGGCAGCCCTAGGTGATACAAATTTTAAAGTCAGTTTTATTCTTCTTCCTTGAAAACCATTTATAGTATGTGCTACAGAATATTTTACTGCAAATAAATAGTAGAGCTGCAACTAACAGTTATTGTCATTATGACTTAAGGATAAAGGATTATTATACATATAACAATCACTTTCATTTTCCTGACTCCTGCCCTTGCCTGTCTCAGTCTGCTTTCCTTCAACAAATCATATCTGTTTACCATTTGTCATGAATAACAGCTAATGTCTTGCTTTAACAATCATTCTCTCTATCTCTCTCTCTTTCCCTCCCTCTCTCTGTCTTCCTCACTCCCATTACAGAAGCCTTTGTGGTTGGTGGACACCAGAGGGGACGGCGCCACGATGATAGGGAGGGAAATGAAAGAAGACACAGGTAGTTATCACATCAGAGGTCCCTCTTGACAAGGAAATTATCGCACACAAATGCCCACGCATGCTGTCCGGAAATGTCATTTCATATCAACATGGGGATACGCCTTGTAAATTTCCCAGCTGACGTCTTTGTCTTCCTTCTCAGGAGTTTTCAAATGTCATTCTCTCCATGCATGTTATTTACAGCTGATGGATGTGTGCCTTGGGATTGTTGTCAATTACATCCTCGGTTGTTTTTCAGTTCTCACTTATTTTGTAAATGTGCAAACACGTGCAGTCTACACATCATATAAGCAACAGGCAGATTTCCATTGAGGTGTAGCACCAATCTTAATGAATTTCCAAAAAAATGTCAAGTTAAATTAGGGGTGTTTCCATCCACTACTGCTATGAGTTGAGTACATTGAGATAAACAGCTGGTGGAACTAATTCCCCCATTTAAATGACCTCTCTCCTTAAGTGTTTTTTTCTGCAAAATAGTAAGGATCTACTCTTCAATCTGCATGGTGCAAACTTTTATCTGTATCTCCTCTAAAGACAGTCTGTCTTCTAATTGTATCTTCGCTGAGGCATCGGGCATTTCCGATTCTCCTTTGAACCAAATTAATACAAGAAAATATTTGTTACTCTGAACATTGAGTGGTCAGTTGACTTCAGACCCAACAAGCCTCGCCCTAGCAGCCCTCTGAGTGTCTGCCACTTTGGGAGGCAATTGTTCCTGACATTGACACCGATAAGGCAAAAGTACAGGCAGAAACTTCCAAAAGGCAGAGTGTGAGTTTATTGTGCTGCAGCTTTAACAGGAATTAACAATGGGACGAGGCAAGGTGGAGGAGACAGCCAATGTGAGTGTGTACACATGTGTGTATTTAGTGTTGGTGGTGATGATCCATGTGATCGTGTGTATTCATACATCTGGGCTGTGTTTCTGAGTGTGTGTTTGCTTGTGTGTGAGAGAGACAGAGGAAACACATAGCAACTTTGTGCTCGGGTGGAAATAAGAGGCAGGAATTAATAAGAGTCTCCTGGTGTGATGTGAGAGGAGACAGGTGTGAGAGGGAGAGGAGGCAGGAAAGTTTTTCACGGGGAGAATGAAATAAGAAGAGAGTAAAAGCAAGAGAAAGCGTGAGGATGTAAGATGGGGGGAGAATAAAAGGCGAGGCAACTGAAAAGATCAAAGTACAGTATTTTAAATTATGAATCATAAGAATGAATCATCGCCCATGACAATCCCAATCAGCCATTCAGTGGTGATGAACAAATCAGCTCAGAACTGAACAGAGAAGGAAAATTCATTCATTCATTGAAAAAGCACCAAATGAGATGAATATGTCCCATTATGACCTTTTTCTTAATCCAGCAATGATTTACTGTGCTTGTATGTTCTTCAACTGTGTAACAACAGTGTAATATTAATTAGAAAACAATTAATTGACTAACAGAAAATTAACTGCAACTGTTCTGATGATTCATCAATGATTCAAATTGTCAAAAACTGGCTGGTTCTACTTGGAACTAATGGACTGGAGAAGATGATGGACATCTTTTGTGACATTTTATTGGCCAAACAGTTAACCAATGATTAAATAGGAAAATATTGCCAAGGTAATTGATCACAATATGTTTTAATAATTTAGTTTATTTAAGATGCAGTAGTTGCTGCCCTCATTTTAGTAGATATACATGTATGTAAACTACTCATGGAAAACAGAAGAGAAACTGGTATCTAATCTATACCACCTGACCATGTGCTCAAGGATACTCAGTTGTTGTTGCAGGAAATGTAAGAGCAGTAGCCTAGGAAATGGACCTTGGGCATACAATGTTAATTTTTATGTCTAATTCAACTAGCAGCATTAAACAACCTTTTCTAAATAAAACTTGAAAAACACCCACACCTGCCTTTTGCTCGGTTGATGCCATGTCAAGGCCCATAGGTTGAAAACACACCCACGACAGGTTTAAATACAGCAGCCTACACCTGCACCTGTCTCCCTCCATGTGTTCGTGTCAAAACATACACAGAAAATAAATAGACTGTGTTTGGTCTGAAACCTTCTTCAACTGGTTCGGTCAGGTTGACGGTATTGGACAGAGAAGGGTCATGTAAGATGCTGGAGGTGAAAAAAAAAATGAGGTTAGGGTCTAAAAAAAAGTGAGAAAGTAGCTGGGTAAGAAGGCAGAGAAATAAAAGGGAGGGAGTGATGGCCAGCAGAGCTTTTTATGGATTATTCATCTTCAGATGACTCCCTCTGCAAAGAGAGATGCCTGGTGTGAAAGAAGCACAAGCTTGCTTGTAATAAAACACCAACGCATCTGGGTGCTCATGCAGACGATCTCACACACAAACCACATCAGATTTGAGGCATTTACTCATAAACTCTAAACTCTGCATCAAGTTAAACTTCCCATCGATTTTATGTTACAGGTTTCCAAGCACAGTGTGTCTTTGCTATTGTCTCTGCGTGGTGCACCGTTTTTAGCATCACTGCTGTGCTTGATAAAGGCTTTTATAGTGGCAGACAGAAGTATTTCACTTAAGAACAGGTCAAACAACAGCTAGAATTCAAAGCCATTTAGGTACTTCTGTGTTAACACAGTGGGGAGCAATCTTTCTCTTCTTGTGTGTATCAGTATAATACTAATGTATTATTATCCAGAGTGGGACTGAAAAACTAATGTATGTAAAGATTGGTAGTTAGCGTCATGCTGGGCTCAGAAAAGAGGCCTATTCAGGGGATGCTTGCAATGTCAGTACTTGTCAGTAACATGAGGTTTCCCTTTAAAAAATGGAACAATGGCGCTCCATCATCATCATCACCACCAAAATAAGATGTTAAAGGCATATTATAATGTAATTTTAGCATACAAAAAAGAACAATATGTTGTGTGGTTCTGAACATGTCTTTCTCAGTGTAGCTTAAGATTCAGAGTTTTTTTCAGTATCTAAACGTGACAGGATTCAGACCTGTAGGGCGTGAGGATGTTGAGGGGTGGCGGCTGCTCGCAGATCTGGAAGGTCTCCTGCAGTGGGATGGGCAGCGACGTGCGGTCGAACAGCTGCTGGTCCTGAATAGTAGAACTCCTGAAAGCCTTTCTCATGGTGATGTCCTGAAGAGACACTGAGGGAATGATGGAGAGGAAGATGAAAAGTTATTGGTTTTTTGTCAGGTTCCCTGTGGAATATAAGATACGTGTACAGTTTGTGTGCAAGGAAAGTTAAGTATCAGTTTAAGATGTAAGCTTGTTGCTCTTTGGTAGTAGTTTCCCACAGTGCTCCCTTGGCTCACATACATAGACACACATCAAGCAACAGACTCTCTGTTTCTCTCATTTCTCTGATGAACACCATAATTACCATATGACTCCACCTCATTATCATCGCTATCAAATTGACACTGACATCATCACTCAAACAGTCACAATCAACATTACAGAGCACTAAACATATTATAATACCTCTAATCACCCTCCCGCGGGCAAATGCTACATTGTTGTCCTAATTGGCTGATTTCAAATTCCCCCAAAGCAAATCAACCACTAAGCTAAGCTAAACTAAGCTAAGCTAGGCAAGACTAAGGTCATCTGTCAGAGGCTGTGGGACTAATTGCCCCTCTTTCATAGAGGAACAGCTGACATTTTCGGGGGGCAGAGGAATAACAGAGGAAAATCGATGCTGCACAGCTGAAGCGTTCAGAAAAAATAGGTTGAAGAAATAGCTGAGGGGAAGAGAGGAAAAACAACCATACGAATGCTAACCCTCAATCTGGTCGGGCCGAGTTAAAAACGGCAAGTCTTGGAAAGAAATCCAGAGCGTTGCAACCAGATCTGAATTATACATGAGGGAGTGACAAATGGATACACTTTACTGCTGCCCAGGGGAAGACTGAAAAAGTCATGTGGCATACAGAAAAACTATTGTTATAGTCTTCTGTTATTAGCTTTTCTAACACACATGAAACAATATGACGCCACCTACCTGTAACGTACAATAAGTACTGTAGATCAGAACAACATTTGCCTTGATGAAACCAGACAAACAAGCCTATTTTATGGTATAAAAGGCCTAGAAAGGACCAGCTACTGCAATCCAATCCTCTATATTGCAGCGGTACAACTAGATAATGACTTCCACAGACTCTCAGTATACTAGGGGGGCAGCCACCTGAGGCAGTGAAGTATCATTATTAACAAACACTATCAGGGTGCCAAGGTTTGTTAAGTAACACTCTGGGAGAGAGAAAGAAGGCCAGAGAATGCAAGAGGGAGATAATAAAACTGCATGGACATGACAGAGGTATGGTAATGGAAACAGGGGACAGATGGAGACAGAAGAGACTCTAACAATAAAACAAAGAGTGGGGAGCTGACATGAAAGAAACATTCAGAAGAAATGGAGACGAGGGAATGGTGAGAAGAGGCAGGGAATTTGAAGAGTAGGGAGAGAGACAGATAAAGAGACATGGAAACATGCAAATAAACCAGAAGGAGTGGTGTAGAGGAGCACGAGAGAGACAGCAAAAACACATAAAAACATGCAGTATGACTTCTATGAGAAAAACAGACAGCATGAGTGAGGGTATCCCCTGAGAGAAGTACAGTAACCTGAGCACAGCCAGAGGGTGGATTTGGCTTCACAGACAACACAGGGGGATGGGGGGGGGGGGGGCTCTCTGGCAGCCATTTAGACAGAAAACACACACAGACAAACACATACTGTATACAGCATATTGTTCTAGTGTTAAACAGAAATAACCACAAAAGGATACTAAGGGTGGTTGCTCACTCTGTTTTCTTGTGTTCTCCTGCCTCCATGATTAATGAAAAGCTGCAAAAAGTAAATTTTTAAGGTGCTACACAGTGTTTTTACTCATTAATGTATCCATATTAAATTTGACTGTGACTCTGAGAAAAACTGAACTGAGGGTCACAATGATTGGCAGCCGGATCCCACACCTCTGATATTACTGGGATTTATCAAAATTACATTTTCTGTTCGATCCTGGGATTTACTGTTGTGGAGTTATAAATACTTGCCCAGGACACTCTTCAATGGCATTTTTCAATATGCTTTTTTTTTTTTCTCTCATCAGCCATAGTGCCTTTTCTGATTGTCTACTGTACCTGGAGATGAAGAGAAAAGGTGTGTGTGTAACTGTAGTAAAATGGTATTTACAGTATATAGATAAGTGTGTTTTCTTATCCAAATAAGTTTGACTAATCTGACAGTTTATTTTTAACCTGTATCATTGTCTGACTGCATGCGTTTCTTTCTCTGTCTTACTTTTTAGTGATGATGCTGCATTCTCAGATCTCAGTGGTTAAATTGTGAGTATTTACTATTTTTATTACATATTTACTATTACCAATAGAAATCGTGGTCCACACTACAAAAATAAGACCCAAGTTGTAATAACCTGGAACTGACTAATCATCAGAAGGGCAAAAATCAAAGCCATAGCCACACTGGCATGACAATTACACTGCCCACAGTGATCACAGAGGAGAGGAATGTCAGAGATAAGTGGGAGTGATGGTGAGATCTTAAAAGTTGAAGCAGATTTTTTTTTTTCCTAAACTGAGAAGAGAAGGTAAGGGATAAAGATATAGAAAAGGAGAAATTACCTATAAAGTGATGCTTTTTTTATGGTGTAGTGATCCTGTAGGGCATTTCACTTCCACAAGAAGGTCAGAGTCAAGGTTAGGATAAGCTACAGGAAACTGCTCTCTGAATGACTGCTTACAAATGTACAGGACGGTGCTACAGAGTAGACCACTATAGACCATGTAACACCCTGCCGGGGCCGTGAAGTAGCCATTGGTCAACTGGTGTGTGTCGATTTGGGTGATGCTGAGTGCTGTATGTTGAGCAAGAGCACAGTGCCCTGCTGCCCCAGTGCATTTAGGGAGAGCAGAGGGCTGTCAGATGGTGTGACAAGTACGTGCAAAAGTGACAAACAAGAGAGAGGCGGTACTGAACTGCGTGTCAGGATGTATTTGATGCAGAGCGAGGCGACTATAAACCTCTGCCAAGCAACACTCGGCGCTGAGAGAGGCACACTGCGCTAATCAATGTGGGCAGAGGCACAGACCGTGCGCACACACACACAAACATACGCACAGAGTGGATCAGTCAAACACACACAGATGGATATCTTAACATGATGTTCTACATCCTAATTACAAAATGTCATTTATTCAGCTGAGCTACCAATTACACCCATTTAGTGAAGACATTTAGCTAATGAGAAAAATGTGAGTGTACGTGTTTGTGAGAGGAATGAGTGAGTTAGTGAGGGGCTGTGTAAGCGTGTGTGTGTGTGTGTGTGTCAGGTCGAGCAGCACCAGGTGCAGCAGCAGCAGCAGCAGCCTCTGATCTCAGCCTGTGAAGCTCCTTATCAGTAAGCGAGTGGTGGATAGTTTATCTCTCTCTCTCTCATATCTTTCTCTTAGACAGATAGCATCTCACTAAAACACCCTCAACCAAAGAGAGGTGAGGAAGTTCTTGTCACTCACTCACACACACACACACACACTCCCATCTCCTTCAGCTTCCCTCAAAGTTTCAGGAAAATAATCTTTCCCGTCCTCCCTCTTTTCATCCCCTCGCTCATAGAGATGCAGTCCAACACAGCCACTGAAGATAAGAAAAGGCATAGGCCAAACTGTCTTTTAGCATGCAGACAAGACTCTCTCTCTCCTCTTGTACTTCAATGCAAATGTTGCCCTATATTTCCCTTCCTGCACACTTCTTCCTGCAGCCCTGAATCCCTCTTACTTCTCTCTGACTCAGTTTTTGCTCTCTCTTTGTCCCCTGTAAAAACACATGAAGCTTATGCCAACAGTCTGCAATTAGTATTGTGACACTATATTTGTATTCGCAAATGTGTTATGGGTTATTGTGTACTAAGAAGTGTGTAGATGTTTTTGAACTGTCATAACCACAGTTTTTACTTTCTACATCTACATAATTGCTGGAGTCTGTGCGGCAGAAATTTTGTCTTTTGCTCATGTCCCTTTGTCCGTCCAATGGTGAGCCAGGCCCGAAAGACACACATGAACATGACCACTGTGATATGGCTAAAATCCTCTATACTGTGATATCAAAATATATCACTCTCTATGACATTAGGTCAACTGAGAAATTGTTTATAAATGAATTATTCTATATTATGTTTACGTTGATACTTGTGAGGTATATTTGGTTTCAGGAAATGGACTATACTGTAATCAATGCAATATATCATTACATACATACATTATATTGTGAACACTGAACAGCTTTGACAGGATTGTTAGATTCACTCAAATTTATACCTACATGCTGTATTCATACTTAAAGTCAGACACACACACACTATCACACTCAGATGTCAGTGTTAACACAGTTATATACAATACACACACACATAGACTAGAGGCCAGAAGAATCATATATATTGCATCTGTTGTTGTGTCTGTCTGTATGTAACAATGTTAACCTGTATGGTCCCTGTTCAATAAACATACAAACATAAATATCCATTAGAGCATTTTGCATTAATGGCACTTAGCTCAGCTTGATACTATTTACACTTTACTGTCTTGCACTTGTTTTCAGTTTTAACATACATTGTAGCATTGAAGGAATACAGTTTTGTTCCCCAGTATACTGATTATTGTGCATAGAGATAATGTCCTTAACCACCTTAACTGCACCTTAACAGCATATTTTATTGAAATTGCCCATCTCCTCACCTAATCTAGCAAATAAAAGGGAGAGGGTATTGTATGTAACTGAAGTAAGTCCTTGAGATATGTACAGCATTCAAACACTGAATCTCATCTGAACTTACGTTTCTGCTGGGAATGTGTAAACCTGATCATTTGAAATTCTAAAAGCCTTTAAGCAAATGACTCATCTTTCCACTCCAGGCCTCAGTTTTTCCAGTCACAGAGGAAAACGGATACTCTAACAAAAAAGGGCTTCACAGAGAGGGACGATCGTTATCCATTTTTGTAACTTTTGTAATTTTTAAAAATATATCTTTATATATACTGTATGCACATGGATTTCTTTGAGTGCTTTTAGCAGTCATGCAAGTAAAGCTTATTTGAATGAACTTTAATGAAGGGAGACAGAAAGAAAGAGAGATGAAAGGGGAGATAAGGAAAAGTATCTAACAAGAGTCAAGGAGAGTTAACAAGCAATAAAAGATAAAAACTAAAGAAAACAGAGAAAGTACTTGCCAATCGGCAACAGAAGACTGAGAAGAAACCTCTTCCAGAATAGAGAGACAGAGACCCAGAAGGAGAAAAAAGAGAGAGGCAGAGAGAGACTATGGAGTACATAAAGAAACCGTTAGAGCCCAGTGGGACTCGGCGTGGCTTTGTGGCCTTCCATAATGGCCCGCAGCCAGTGTGGTGATATAACGGTGCCATTAAATAGGGGATACAGGCCATTAGTTTGGCTGGCTCGAGTGATAGGGGAAAGAGAGTCTGACAGCACACAAATAGCATCCACAGAAGATGGAGGGGGAACAGAGATCAATCAGAAAGATGAGAGAGGGCCGGGGAGGACAACAAAGAACAGAGGAGGTGTGGGGGCACAGTTTGCAGTCGGGAGAGGAGAGGAGGAAGAGGAGAAGGGGAGTGGAGGCCGAATGGGCATGAAGGGTCAGTGGGGTGTGGGCAAGGTGAGTGTGTGTATGTCATTGAACGTGCATAAATTCATGTGATAGAGCACTTCTGACCTCAGCCTCTGCACCACCAGTGACACTGCATACATCACTCTGGCCATCTCTCCATCTCACATCTCTCTGACCTTCGGCTAAACATCTTTCCCGCCATCCACCATCTCACATTCTGTGTCCCTCTGCTTTACACTGGTATAACATAATTCACTTTAGTGTGTTTGTCTACACCATGTTTGAATCCTGTAGTTGTACAGTGCTTAGATGATGATCAGGAGGTACAGTATACAGAGATTCCACGACTATGTCTGATTTTTATACCCAGTACTGAAGCCATAGATTTAAGACATAGATGTGAAAGATCTGTAAATATTTCTTTATATTTAACACAATTTAATTAATTAATTAAAACTTATTAAAATCTTCTTTTCAGATAAATCACAAATTGCAGTATAACAGAAGCTAAAATTTAGATTGATGCACCAACCATAAACAAAAATATCAACAATTATATGAAGATAATGCTGTGTTAATTACTGCAATATTCATTTTACACATCCTGCATTACTATGAAAAAGTTAAAATCAGATGGGAAACCATAGCGTGGCTGTGAATCCGAAGCAACAAACAGTGGGTCAAGATGGTTTGATCCACATTTCAGTAATGTTAGACGGGCATAATCTGTCAGCTGGTCCCCAAATTTAATGGGTCATTATGGGTTTTAGGGCTTTAAAAGAAACTTGTGAGGTCTGAGACAGTATCTGTAAAACTCTGTGTCTTGTCCTTTCTCCTCTCTCCTCAATCCTACCGACCCCATCCTCTATCTTCATCCCTCCACAGCCCCTGATTTGTAATTCCCGTCCCTGCATGCACCTCCCTTCTCACTCCTCCTCTCAGGCCAAACCGCAGATGCACACCAGCAATTACAGGCAATCACTGCTTGTGCTAAACATACACTTTATACAACGGTGTAAGGTGGTGCATATTGGAGAGTGTGAGTGTAAAAAAAAGGGTGGGGGTGGGGGGTGGCATTTACAAGAAGCAGACCCAAACCCCTCCCATCCTAGCTGTCCATCTTTCTGTCACATTCATCAGACTTTTTGTCTCTCTTTACCAGGCAACATGCACTACTTCCTCGCTGTTACAGTTACTCGATTTATCAAATCTTTAATGAATAATGGGCAAGAAAGGAACATGGAGTGGAGTTAAGAGTTTTTCCATTTACAAGACAAACTCCATTTGGTTATAAATAAGTGCAGAGGGGTTGAACTGGAAAAATCTGTGCAACCTGCACAGGAGGCCATTCTGACCTGGCCCAGAAAATTCTGTGGTACAATCCTTTTACACTCCACTGCTTTTGCTGCAGTGGCCTGTATTATGCACCCATCCCTTTTTCCTTCCATCTTTCTTACACTCCGACCCCCTCCCCACCCAAACTCCCACCACCACACACTTAAACTGCAACTGAGCTGATCCTTATCCACTGTCTCTCAAGCCAATACTTTAGGCTAAAGCTGAAGAGTCAGGCTTATTTATGAAGGGGAGATAAAGCTGAGGACCACATGCACAGATGCAGACACATGCACACACACACAAACACACACACACACAGAATCACTAATAATCTGTGTCCAAACCCAGAAACGTCACATGAATATGAACAAGTAGCCTTTTTCCAAAACGATAAAAAGATTGGCTTTGTTGTTACTTGGGTATTTCCCAAAGTTAATCTGTAGATGTGTATCTAATGAGATAAATGTTATCCTCTGCAGGCTAGGGCAAGAGCCTTGGATGCTTGTGTTAGCCCTTCAACCTCTGCAGGATAATATGGACTCACTTACCAGCTGAGAGACCCTGCACAACAGACACAATTAGAGCACAAACAATTAGCTCAGCTACATTATTCGAAAGGGGAAGAAGGGGTGGGGTGGGGGGTGGATTGGAGAGGAGAGGAGGAAGAGGAAGCAGGAAATGACACGTGGAGGAAGATGAGAGGCAATATGAAAAAGAAGGTGTAAACCAATTCAGAGGATGAATGTAGAGGAGATTTTATTTCAGAAGGAGGTGAAAAAAATGGAGCATAGACAAAAAAGAATCAAGATTAGGATGAACAATCTGTGAGTAATCTGGGCCTGTAAAGGTCTGTCCTCGACCGTGCTTAAAACAAAAAGCCATTATTCTGCAAAAACTAAGAAACAATTCATTGCCTTGTAAAAAGGCAACAAAGCCTGCGCTTGCATATACAGAAGAGCCATGAGCTGCGACTACAGCCCAGTGAGCATTTTACTGTCTCCATGTCAGTGACAAGGAAGCAGTTAGAGTAGCATTGTGCAAAGCCGTAAACACATTGCTGGCCCACTGAAAATCGATACGGTGCCTTAGAGCATGGTATTACACTGCTGTGATTCTCCCTCTTTTTACTTTGCATCCACTGCATTCTCCTCCAGCTACATTATCCTGTCCCGCCATCCCTGACTCTGGATATCCCAGCTTACCTGACAGTCCTGCCGATTATCGCATTCTTTTTACTTATTGCTCACCACAGATTACAGCCTGACCATAGATCCAATTTCTCCACACAAAGAAAAGAGGCCTTTAGCAGGTAAACGAGCATCCAGGAAAAGTGAAACTGTTTCTAAGAGAGACCAGGGTTTGTACTATTGGGGGTGAAAAATGTCAACCATCCCTCTGCCTGTTCATCTATTAACAATCCATTAACACTGGAGGGGGGAGAGACAGGCAAGTTCCATCACACAGCCTCAAACACACACACACACACACACAAAGCCACATCCAAAAGTGCACATCTAATTTTGTGCAGTAGCCAACACATGGATGAAACTGGAGAGGGTAAGGTGTGAGCGGGGGTAAAAGTTTATGGGAAAGAGTGGACAGGTGTGTGTGTGTGTGTGGTTACAGCACTCGACCTCCCTCTTGGGGTCCAACTGTGTGGCGCTGATGGAGAGGCGGTCCTCACGCTCCTGCAGGGAGTTGACCCGGAAAGAGAAGGAGTGGGCCTCATTGAACAGCTCTCCAAACAGATCTTCTGCATATTTACCTGCACACACACACACATGAATTCTAATGTTTACTCAGTTCTTCACAGTCTTTTAGGCTTTTATGCTTTGTTTTGAAAAGGTAAACTGAAATACTTTATCAGACACAATCACAGAAAATTGAATGAAGTGCTGTTCTGCTTCTGTGTCAAGCAACATAGTTTTAAAAATGTGTCATTACCGATATTGAGAGTTGAAGAAAGACTGTGTCAGTTGTGACTGTAAATCTCTGGGGAAGTTATTGGTGCTGGCTGACTGCTCTGATGAAGATGTGAGTACTAGAGATGTTTTAATAAAGACAGTTAAAAGATACCAAAATTAGAGGAAATAGAAAGATTGAACTAAAGGGGAAAGCTATTCCATTTCAGGCAGGTTTTGTCATACTCCAGCTAAATGATTTCCATTAGGCTTTTTAGCCTCTAAATCTGAAAGGATTCATGTCATATCACATAAGTCATAACCATATGCCACGACATGCTCTGTTTTCTTACCCTTCCCTGCACAAAGCTTCATATTAGAGCTACACCAACCAAATATCCTCCAAATTAAGTGATTAACAATAACACATACTTATAGACTTTTTTTGTAGTTATAGTTAAGAATGCCAAAATTGTATATACTACACAAATGCTTTCCACTGGATAGAATTGCAAACATGTCTTAATCTTCAAATCTGTCACTAGTTCATTTGCAGGATTTCTTATTCTACAGGAAGAACTATCACTATGGTGTGCAATATCTTATTTTGTTGTTCATTTGTTTTGTATTTTGTAATACAAATATCCGAGAATTTCATTCATTTAGTTCATTGGATTTCTCTTTGTGGCAAAGTTTTAGTTGTTAGAAATCTGGAAAAATCATCCTATTAAACCACAATAAAATGAAGCTTATTTCAAGCTTTTTATTGGCTTATTAAACAGTTCATTAATAAATAAACCAACACAGTTTTCTCACAAACTTTATTGTCCCTTTGCAACAATATGCAATCATGAAAACTGGTATTGAGTGCTAAGGATTATCGAGCAAGTAAAAAACAAAAAAAAAACGGAATATTGAACAGAATATTCTAATGTTCAGTTGCCTGTGATGTACTCAATATTTCCAGGAAATAAGCAGAAAAAAATGAAAATAGGGCAGGAGCTGACTCAGTCCCTAATAGCTGAATGGTCAGGCATTTGACTTATGGGGAGTAGTAGTGTGTATGTACAGTATGTGTGCGGCGCGTACCTATTTAAGTAATGAGAGCATGCGTGTATATGTTTGTGTGTGTTTGTGTCCTTGTGCTACTGACTGAGGCTGCTGAGCTGGCGAATGACGTTGGCCAAGGAGATGTTAGTCACACACTCCAGCTCATTCTTGATGTTTCTTGGCAGCACCGTGTGGCACAGGTGCCTGGGTTCGATGGTGCGCTTCACCAGCGGCATCCTTCTGCTGCAACACCGCTAACTACAGGAGTCAGATGGAGGGGGGACAGGAGGACAGAGGAGGGGAGGGGAAAGAGAAGAAATAGAAGACAAAACTTCATTAGTGCACTAGTTCTTGTATTAGACCTTGTGGTTTTGCTGCTAACTACAGCTCTGAACTCCGCAGAAGAGACAGAGAAAATACTTGTTTAACTGATTGTTTTGCTAATAACGCAAGAATGATCACATAGGAGGGAGGCTGAGAAACCCACTAGTATAGGAGAGAGAGAGAGATGACAGAACATGGCATGAGTTGAAGGGTAAAAAGGGCACGCAGAGAGGGAATACAGTGTGAGAGGGATGGTTAAACAGGATCCTGGAGTAATATAAAATGCAACAGAACAGCAGGGAAGAAATGTTTTGACATTGCTAACAGCCATGTTGCCTCATCTGTTTCACTGACTTAGCACTGTCTCTTCCTTTTCATCACGCGTAGCCTGGCTAACATACCTCAGCACTTTGTCTGCCCACTCACCCATGCTAATGGCATTAAGACTGCAGTGTCAGGCTTCTTAGGCCCAGTTCTCCTCCACTCTCACCAACATCAAAAACAAGAGTAGCTGGGCAAAACCACAGAAGACACAGAGGCTTCATGTACCCATTTACCCACGTAATATGCTTTAACACCTCAAAAAGCTGTTAACCAGTCAAAAAGCCTACAACTAGGCTAGCTGCTCTGCAAGGCTGTGAATGTCAGTATGCTAACATGTTCACAATGACAGTGCTGATTTGATGATGTAATAATATTTATCATGCTCATATTTCACTCACAACCACTAATGTTAGCCTGATGATGCCACTAGAGGAAAAGTCAGGGGATCACTAGTGCTTAGAATACATCTTCAGATAACCATGAATGTCAGTATAAAAAACGTGACAGTCCATCCAATATGACAGTAAAGATGAATGCATGAAAGCAACATGATGTTGCAGAAATGGGCATGAGATGAAAAGAAGGGTGAGAACTGAGAGCACAAAAATCAAGAGGGCAAAACATCTACCTCTCCCATCATCACTGCACATTGTTTCAGAGGAAACGTGCAGTGATGTGGAGATCAGGTGCTCAGATGGACTGTGATTGACTGGGCTTGACAATGACGAGGCCTTGTTAAAGCACTGATCAAACTTTAATTGACGTCTGGTTCTTTTAATATCCCACTGTATTCTTAGCAGTGTTTGCTGTCACTGAGGAATAAACATGATTATTGACCATATCCATAAAAATGTAGGGCAAGGAAGGCTATTCTAGGAAGTGGCCCAGCTATGGATGGTTAGAGGAGAGAGAGAGAGGGGAGTCCAGTGAAAGGCTTTGTTGAGGTGATTCATCTTGGAAGCTTCGTAAATGGGGGCATCAATTGCCATAAAAGGATGAGAACGCGCACCTCTCTTTAAACCATAGTTAAAGTGGTTTCAATGAGGTGTGAGGGTGATGTTACTGTGACACAAACCCAAACACAGCGCCAACTCCCTGCCAACCTTTAAAATAACAAGACACCCCCTCTACTCTTCAAGGATTTTTTTATTCAACTCCCACCCACACACTCTCCATTCCCTCCTGACTGGGACGGTCTCTTGACCCTATGCCCACTGACATTTTCCGCAGCCTCTGGTGGTCCTGCTAAGGGAGGTTTAACCCCTGAGCTACAGCTTGCCGAGATGGAAGTATAAATGTGATTGTTACTGTGTTGACCTTTAAGCTACAGGCTCAACACAGCTTAAAGTAACATCTAATGTATTGTCAAGAAGGTCTTCTTAAACAAAGCAAGAAAAAGGATATC
The DNA here is from genome assembly GCA_033238685.1 of Lates japonicus. Taxonomy (NCBI): domain Eukaryota; kingdom Metazoa; phylum Chordata; class Actinopteri; family Centropomidae; genus Lates; species Lates japonicus. Next base: position 3,514 of record BRZM01001733.1, on the reverse strand, counting down.
TCAAGTTAAAAATGGCAGGCTCTTAAAGGAAAAGTTCAATTTGTCTGTCAAGCATTAGTTGAGCCGATTGATAAAGCTCTCACGTCTGTATACCAGCAACTTCCTGGTCTCCACTGGTAGGTGGGCAACTGGGCCCCAACCAAGTAATACTCTGGCACAAAAGTAATTTGTTGGTTTTTTCACTTTTTGTATGGATTGAAGAAATGAGACATACCATGTTGATCAATGAGCTTTAGAGGCATTGGTGGATTTTGTTACCTTGGACAAAGCCGGGCTAGCTACTTCTCTGTTTCTAGTTTTTGTGCTAGAAATTAGCTGGCTGTTGGAGTATCAATCATCTCATTTAACTCTAAGCAAGAAAGGAAATTCTGAACCTCCCACAATGTCATTGACATCAGCAATTAAAATAATAAAATTTTTATTTCATTAATCTAATTTTTATCCCAACTCTCTCGAAGCATTGGCATCCCTACTTTAGGATCAACTTGGATTTAATATCAGAAATCACTACAGCATTTATTTAACTTGATTCACCTCATCAGTTTACTTTATGAGAACAGTACGTGTGTTCCTGCATTTTGTACATTCAGCATATCTCTGGGGTACAAGAGAGAAACAAAGACAGATAAATAGGGAGGCAAACCAAAATTAAATCAGTCAATCATAACTCTGTTTATTTCTCTGCTGTGCGTGTACACTAGCTTATTTAACACACAGGAACGCACACACACACACACACACACGGATGATGACAAATGTATCTGCTAGGCAAGCTCACCACCCCCAGACACACACACACACACACACACACACACACACCATGCTCATCTCTCTCTCTTCTAGGTTTCTCTCCTCCCTCATCTCTTCATAAAGGAATGCGTTGCCCTTTTAACAACTTTCCTCCTACCTAGTGGGTCATATGAGTTATTTCTGAGGTTGACAGGGAACAAATTTGTCTAAAACGGGGAAATGAAAACAATGTCAGAAAATTAAGCTTTCGGGGGGGCGGCAGAAGAAAGATGACACAGACAGCCGAACAACCATTTTAGGCAGCAGTGGGAGACAAAGAGACAACACGTTTAAAAGAATAATAACGTCCTCATATTTACATGACTTTTTGGAGAACAAATATTCCATGGACGACAGAGAAACACAGCCATGAGAGGGAAAAAATGATGGATTCAAAAACAAACCAGCAGTAGATGAAAGAGAATCATCATTCACTCCAACCCTCAAAGCCCCACAACATAAAAGCACATAGAAATAGGTGTTAAATGATGATATTGATTCTGCCAACCTGGACTCCTCAGGGTGGGCTTTTCAAATAGCAGAGATGCTGACAGTTTCCTCTACTGGTCTGAAAAAGAGATTTACGAATGATTTTAAAATGCCATGCTCACAGGTTATGTTCAATCTTAATCGGTTAAGAGGTTCTGTGTTTCAAAGTCAAACTTGCCTCTCTGTTATTAAACAACTACTGTACCCTCTACACTTGTTCTATGGGGTAATTTTAGTTTGTGCTCCACTTTCATTCCTGTGTTTGTCCCTGTTGTGGATCTAGTTAGTGAGAGCAAGGTTATGAGGCTGTATTCTTTGCATAATGTACCAGAACAGCATTAACTTAGAATGACATCTCTTTCCTTCACATTATAATAGGCTCACTTACATTTTCTTGATATTTGTCGGAACATCATTAGCAAGTAAACGCTGTTAACTTGTCTTGCTTTTCAGAAAAAAAATCCTCAGACTGTCTCGCCAGAGCATATACGGGTTTGTGTGTGTGTGATTAATGACTGCAGCATACATTTGCTGCTCCGCTGATTGGACATAAGTTAAGTCGAGACTGCTATCCACAGGAGGAAAGATTTTCTCTATACGCAGGCACACAAGAACCCGCGTACTGTATGCGAACACACACACACATGCATGCATGCATGCTGCATTTGTCCACTGAGGTTTCCATACCATACTGTGACACAATGACATATGACAGTGCTGTTCCTATGAGAATAGAGTTGTCATTTTTCAGGGGTTCCCATGAGAAAACACTTACATATCATCCCGGTTCTGACAGAGAGAGAAAGAAAAAGACAGAGAAAGAAAAGAAAGAAAGAAAGAGAGTGAGAGAGACCAACCACAGAGGAAGGTGGAATCACTAGCAAAGGGGCTTAATAAGCAACACTTGCACCTTTTTAGCAATACAAAGCACTTAATGAGAAATCACTTAACAAAAGGTTTACTCCACAAAGAGCTCCACTACCAGACAAACACAGGATGTTCATCATGACTAGTTAATGTCAAGGCCTTTTTCCCCCATGGAAGCTGAAAGGAGTTTCACTAACCATGGAGCTCAGACAAGAATTCAACTGTTCCACAATAACAGTTCAAAATAATTCAGTATGAGCTCTGGAGAGATATTTAATCTTCAAGTGAAAGACAAAAAAGAAAAACTTAGAAGGACATTACGGAAACAAGTCCAGCAGAATCCAACTGGTTTTTAATGAGCAGGTGTAGTGTGGCAAGAAAGTACATCATGAAGACGTGTTCTTGATGTGTCAGGACTTTTCTCAGACTGCAGGAATGTAAGTGTTGCAGAGGAATTAATTACTCGTAGGTAACCACAGTGACAGCTAATTACATATAAGAGCAGTCCACTACTGCCATGGGTGAGATGTTGATGTGGGTAACACATGCATTAGCAGCCTACTCAGAGGTAATAAAAGTAGCCATCTGGCAATCGGATACCCTTTGCCTCAAGCTACGTGAATTTCAAACCAGAGCCGTTTCCCATCATCCCAGATTACAAGCTTTGCAGCGGGAATTTGCATATTAAGCTCTTGATACACTTTGAACACAATGAATGACGCTGCACAAACTGTCCAGACTAAATGTCCAGACTGATTGATTAGCCTAAATCAAGCACGTTAAGTCAAAAGATAAATTTAAATTCTGTGCAGTCGAGGTAATCGTTCACTTTCTCTGACCAGACTTAAACAGCACACCTAGGGTTTTAAAACTTCTGATCACACCTCACCTCTCAAAAACTCTCCGTTTCCACTGCGCTCCTCACACTCAGCAGAGTTAAATATACAGCTAGATGAAAAGAAACCTTTTCAACTTGGCTGTTCTACAATTACTCTTACTGCACTGCAACAACTGGACCATTCTCAGTTTTAGCTAATAGTCAGTCATGGTCAGAGACCTCTGCGGCCCCCAGCTGATATTCTACAGTGTTTTATTGGGCTGAATGCGTATGAGGTATTTATGACTGCCTAGAGAGACAGATTTCTGACTATTCAGCACAATAGCTGCTCAGTGAAAGCAAGGACGTGAACGACAGAATTGACAGAGGTAAAACTGAGAAAATTACACCCTCCATTTTCAGTTTTATGCTGATTCAATTGAGTGAGAACTATGGCTTCCTCTCTTTTCCCCTTGACTGAGCTTTGCTAGTAAAATAGAAGAAGGCCATCACTGCAGCCCCAACAAGTATCAAATGATCAGGGAAATATGT
>BRZM01001731.1:120069-134379 GCA_033238685.1 Lates japonicus | reverse complement strand
GGGGGGAGGGGGATGGAAATGAGAGGTTGGGTATATTTTGGTCAGGGTTTAAAGTCAATATCCTCGCTCTTCTCTATCACAGAGCACAGTATTTGCAGTGACACCAATCACATTTTTGCATCAGTGGAGCCAGTGTCATTTTTGCCTCTGTAAAAACGTCCGACTTATTAGTGCAGTGAATTAGAAATAGTCAAAGATCAAGTTAACATCTTCCTTCGGATTCATCTTCACTCCTTCCCCTGTTGCCCACGCCTTCAAAGGGAGACGGGGCCGTTTGAGCGGCCGCGCTGCCGAAGTTGTGTAGATAATTATACGACTATTATGGCAGCTAACACAGTGTTTTGCATCCGCTGCTTCCTGACATTCACCCATGGCACCAGTGCTGTGCTGTTTAATTGGGTAAAGCAGGCAGGTTTGTTGGTGTTGTTGTGTGAGGTCATGTCACCGTTATCCTCTCCTCCTCGGATCTCTCTGTTTGCTGTTTCCTGACGCCTCACTAACTGCCTCTAATTAATCTGGCTGCTTACAACTCGACTCTGCTGCTCACCTACTCCTGTCTTCTCACCTCTTTCCCTTCTCTCCTCCCTTCCCCTTTTCTTTTTTTCCCCTCTGCGTGTGTGAATGTGTGTGGGTGCGTATGTGTGTCCAACCTTTCCCTCTCCTCTCTCTCTCGACCGGTGGCTAACGTGGCGCTCTCAGGGCTTTGGGTTTGTAACTTTTGAAACAAGCACAGATGCTGATCGTGCACGGGAGAAACTAAACGGTACAATCGTAGAGGGACGCAAAATAGAGGTGCTTTCATTTTTCCCTTTTCCTATCTTTTCTACTTCCTGCCTGCTGCCTCCTGAACTTACCAACAAACCAATGCATTAGCATGTGGCTGCTATGTGTGTGTGTGTGTGTGGATATCTGCATCCCTGAGTGTGTGTGAGTGCCTGGATGCATGCCTGCATAATGGTGCGTATAACTTGTTCTCTGTAGAATGCAGGATCCTTATATGTCAACCTGGACACGCCAGTTGTCCATCATTACCTGACAATGCAGATTGAATGCATGCTATCATCCTCTGAGTTCCCGTCAAACCCGAGAAGACCTGCATTCCCCTGTCACCATCGTTTAGTCCTGCCTGCTCTAATTCTGCTCTTGTTTACGATGAGCCGAGCCCCCACTCAGTCATTCTCATCAGGTCAATAGAAGAAAATCAAAGCACTGTCTGTGTTTTTCTTTTGGAATCCATTTGTTTATTCAACCAATTACTGATTATGGAGGATGTTCTTTTTTTTATTCATACCTGTGGGTAATTGGTGCATGCTTTCCCCCTCTTTCCAGTAATTTAATAATGTGTAAGAAAATTGAAATGATGAATAAATTCATGAAAGGGTGAACCAAACTCAATCAAACCAAAGTGCTACAAACATATTTACATAATCATTTTTTTCATCTGTTACTTAATGAATTTGTCTTTGTTTCATCTTGGTTTGCTGCTTGCTTTTGGCTCCTTCTGGATTTATGGATAGTAAATGTGAGGGTCGGTAATAACGGGCCGTGTGTTTTGTTGCCTTGAACAGGTGAACAACGCAACAGCACGAGTGATGACAAACAAAAAGGTGGCCAACCCTTACACGAATGGTAAGTGCGAAAATGTAACATAAAACCTAAAGAATACTCAAATTTGTGTTTAGTTCTGGTCGTCAGTCGAGTTGTTCTTTGTTTTCACCAGGTTGGAAGCTGAATCCAGTGGTAGGAGCTGTCTATGGTCCTGAACTGTATGCCGGTAAGAGACCTACAGCTTCTGCTGGTTGAATTTTTAGTGTTTTTCTTTCTGTCTTCCACCACATGCACTGCAGTGTACCTGAGGCCACTATCAGCCGCAGCCAATCCCAATCTGACCCCTGAATTTCTACAATCGGGTTCATCCTGAACCTACTGAACATGAAATTCCCCTCAAATCAAAGTGAATCTGAGAGCGGCCCAGATAAGCAGTGGATGATCCAAGCCTCTCTGAGTGGCTGAGGGAGCCTGAGCCATTGTTTGCACGGTGTGCAACTGTAAAGCTGAAAAAAATGATTTCAAGAGCAAGCGCCCCTGCAACTGTTATCAGATTGTGGAGGCTGCTGCTGTGGATGGATTTGCCAAGTGCGCCAGATTGACTTTTACAGAGCTAACCGAATAAGGGAGATTGAGTGAGCGATATTGTTGGCACCTACCCTGTCGAAGGCCGCTATTCCTTCTGGTCTCAGTAATGGAGGAATGAGATGAGCTCAGTGGGGTTTTCCCTATCTCTCTGTGCCTCGACATGCCAGCTTTATTGCTGTATGTTATATGAACCCTTTGCATTTTAATGAGGGGGAAATGGTACTATTTCATTTGGAAGAAGTGCTGAGCACATCGCGCCACTTTAACGGCTTTCCTTTCTGCTCATTAGACTAAAATCTGTTCATTCCCCGGACAGCTTTACGGCGAACCTCTAAATAACTGTCCATGACAGAAAGCAGTCATCTATCATTTTTATTTCATCCAACCTCACCCCTCACATGCCTCCTCCCCTGCCTCCTCCTCCTCCCCCCATTCCCTTGGTTTTGACATCTTCCCCTGATAATTACACACACATGCAAACATACGCACACTCCCCTGTCGGTGCATGCACATGCTCAAACATATAAATTCTGCCATGGGTCAGGTAGAAATTTCACAGAATTAAAAATCGGGACGTTAACTAAGTCCAGCTTATATTAACAATCATTTCGCTGACCCACATACACACACACAATCCCCTGCCCTGTTTTTACACTCAGACCAAAGCATTCCAGCATACAGAAATAGATAACCTATGTAGAACACAGACACTAATACATGTCGCCTCTTTCATACGCACTTTCTCCATATTACACTCACACACTCACACACCACACTCTTCCCAAATCATCTCATAAATCAGAGGGAGTGTGGTCCACCACTCCAGGCAGGGGAAGCAGGAGGGGCTGGGTGATTTATTGGCTGCTAATTTTTCAAGTCGGCTCTTGACATGGCGCTGGAGTTTGCCAAGCCTAGACGACAACATATGCTTGCCAGCTGGGAAGATGGGAAACATAAATAAGAGATACATTTTTGAAACAAAACCGCCCTAATGAGCAGCAAAAGGCCGTTTTAGCTAGTAAAAAAAAGAGAAAAACAGAGCACTGACCATGGCTTTGACTGTGATGTTCCTCTCCTTCCTAAGAACAAAAAACCAAAACAAGAAAAAAAAACTAAGAATCAGTTTTGCAGGAAAATCATCATAGCTACAGTTAATATACTTTTGGTGGGAGTAAAATGGGATATAAAGGCGATTAATCACTGTTTATCAGTCCTCATTTCTGTGCGGGAGATCAGTAAAATTGGGAGCCATAAATCCTGGCTCGGTGACAGCACACTTCGTCTCCATTCGTCCTGGCGCTACAGGTTTATTGTCCTCAAAACCCATTCAGGAGAATGACGGATGAGAGCCTCACGCCGGCTCCCAGCTCTTAACCTCTTCCAGGGGTAGATTGGCTCCTCCTACTGACGGAGGGCAGTTGGTCAGGTACAGGCAGGCAACGCCACCCCGGGTCCACGTCCTCCGCTGAACACCCAAACCTCCCCCAGAGCCCTGCTGGAAGGGGGGGGGGACAAGGTGATTGGGTTTCCCAGTCAAATGGAGGGATTGGCAATAAAACATAGCAGTGGCACAAATCATGGTGTGTGGCAGCATCCGGGATCCGCGCTCACCTTTGTCCTGTTTTACTGTGCGTTTTACCCCAGAATCTGTTCTCCACTCCACTGCCTCATCCATAAGTAATCTATCCATATATAACATAACGACCATCTGACTGCCTTCGTCTTGGTCCATTTCATTGGCTTAGTCACACAGTATATACAGCTTGTAATTATAAATACAGTGAGCGGGTGTGTGCAGGTACAGTGTGTAAATATGTACCTACATTTTCTTATATTAAAATCAGTTGCAGAGATTAATATTACATCAAAACATGGAAAACTGATTTAAATAAAGAAGGAAAACATGCAGAGGCAGATCTGTATGCAGCACATGTCGCAGTGTTTAGCTCGTCTTACAATAATTGATAATTCTGAATGACTCCTTGTGTTGGATGTTTTCAGCACCATGGACAGCTGCCACTTAGAAATCCCTTCATATGGCCAGTCCCCCCAGGCTAACGGAGAGAGACTCTCCTCTGCAGCCGAATTCCTAAAGAGACAGGAGATGAGTAGCTTTTCATTCACCAGTTCATATTTTCTGCTGCTAAGGTGGAGTTTTCTTGAGGACTGGTGAAAAGCTACCAGCTGTGTAAATGACAGAAAAGAAAGGCTAATTGCCATCTTAATATATGTAGACAGATCCTCTCATTGTTGGAGTGTACGTTAGGGGGATAATTAAGCTCCAGACTCTTGATTAGATTAAGCTGTTTTTGGTCCCCAGTGCGTGGATTAAATGCTCATTGCCCAATGTATTTGAGCAGGAAGTATTAGAGAGATCAACCTTGTGGAAAATCAGATCTTTCTTTATGGGAGCCGGTTATGACCCCATCATTGGCACAGAGCTGGATTACCTCGGGTCCAACTGGCTCTGCAGGTATTGAGCTTCTCTCAGGTTGACACATATGACATATGAGGTGCAGCGTGACCCCGCCGCCCTCCAGCACATAACTCATATTTTCTCCAGCCCCCCTCCCGGAAAAGGTGTTTGACTTTGGTGGCTAGACCAGGTTTGTGCTCTCATACGCCGTGGCTGTTGTTGCTTTTCACAGGCTTACTAAGGTGTGACAGTGCCTTTGATTTATGGGTTATTATTGAAGCAGTGTAGCCTATCGCCAACTCATTATGAGTTTACATTCACATACATCAGGGCATGCATATTGCATACAAATTTCCAAAAAAGAAAGAAAGAAGCAATTGGACTTTCTGGGTCCCTAGAAATAGTAGCAATTTGTTAAGAGGAGGGGGGAGAAAACACACCTCAGAAACTATCAAAGAGGATTGTTTTTGCCCTTTAGCAACTATGCTCAGATGTCCACTGCTCCAAAAAAAGAGACTAATTTAAATGTCAAGGTCAGCATTATAAATCACTTGGGGGAAAGGGGGCACCCTGCGAGTCCAGGCAGTCTATCGGTACGTTGGCAGCAAACAAAGTGCCCTGCACCTTGGTGGGTGTGTGGAGGAGGGGTATGTGGGCGTTACCTGGCCAAATGAGACGCAGAGTTTGAATATGTGTGCGGACCCACTAATGGAGCGTGATGTTAATGGCAGAAGACATTAAACCTGGCTCTCTGTGTTTTTAAAAGCACTACTAATCTGTCTCCCTGTCAGCTTTATTGAAGCAGCGGGGCTAGGGTGTGCATCGTTCATTAGGGTGCTCACTGGTTTCGTCCACCTGCAGGGTTAACGCTGCACATGGCACAATAACGCCAAACCGTGACTCCCCAGGCAGAAACCTATACACCAGCAAATATATACGAGCTACCATGGATCTTCATTGCTGTCTAGTTTATCTGCAGTCGCGAGGGACTGCACGCCGTCTCCTTTGAGGCGGCGGGTTCATCTGAAACACGGTGGATACATGTTATTAACCTGTGTTACTCACTCCAACTGAGCCACCGTCACCTCCCCTCCAACAAGACCAGACAGGAGCTTCACAGCTGCCCATCACAGAGCGGTCTCTGATTGGAGAAACTGAAGTGGTCTGTGATGAATTCACCCAAAACATGTCATGGAAATGAATAAAGAAAAATAAGGTGAGGGGAGGGTGATGTGGAGGCGTAGCCGGGGGATGAAGAATAATGGCGATGACTGTGTTGTGATGGACTAGGCGTTGGGGGGGGTGGAACGGAGGGAAGGGGGATGTGGAGGAATTTCGATTGCTGGAAGAGAGGAGGCCAACTTAATCATGTCTGGAGATCGGTGTGTTTGTATGCACCTCCACAGCTCGTAATCAGACAGCCACTGGACTGATTGAAGGTTAAGTAGAGAGCTGAGGATCACATAGCCTGTCCTCTAATCAGTGACCACGAACATTTTGCCAGCACCATCACGCCAACCCTTACTACTCACCCTGAAGCTCTTTCACCCCAACCTACCCTCTCTGATTTGCTGGTAGCCGTCAGCAGAGGACATATGTGGCTGTGTGATTGGTTAAAGATGGTCCCAGATGGGTTTCGAGATGGGGGTCATACTGAGGTTTGGGCCTTGGCTGTCCAGCCCATCTGCTCCATTTCCTCTTGGGGAAGTTCTGAACATCTAGTCAGGTTGTTCAGCAACCTTCACCTCCCATTCGTCTCTACCCAACACCTAGAAACGCCCTCTACCTCTCCCCCGTCCACCCTCCCACTGTTCTCCTCGCTGCTAGCGCATTGTGTCTAAACTATGCAAAAGCCGTGGTGCGAAACTAGTGGTATTGCATCCATTACCTGCCTATACTTCAAGGCTGCCCCTCGCCAGGCATCAGGAAAGGATGCGTACAGCAAATGTGGATCCTTGCTGAGTACGGCACAAAGCAGCGAGCTGGGAAAGGGGAGAGTGCTCGATGAGGCGCACCTAGAAAAGATTAAATCTATTGTTTCCTTGTCTTCCCCATAATGCATTCTGTCATAGGGAAAGCAGTGCCACACGTCTCTCTCTAATGTATTCTGTCATAAGGTAAGCAATGCCAAGTCGAGGATGTTCTCTGAAAGTCATTTTCTCCCCTCTCTCGTGTGTTTCCTTCCACAGTAACAGGGTTTCCCTACCCTGCCACAGGCGCTACAGTGGCCTATAGGGGTGCCCACTTGCGAGGTCGGGGGCGGGCTGTGTACAACACGTTCCGCACAGCTCCACCGCCACCACCCATCCCAGCTTACGGAGCGTAAGTATCGAATCTCTGACCTGAATCTATAAAACACACTAGTGTAAGTGTGTGTGTGTGTGTGTGTGTGTGTGAGTGACTGTACACAGCACTTTCCCGCTCCAGTCATGTGTTTGTATGCACATGCTGGAGTCGTATGTTCTGTATTGGCGTTTCTGTCTAAATGCAGGTGCAGTAGGAGATATTTATGTGTTATGCCTCTAGACCATGCACTTTATGTTCAGCAGGGGAGTGGGGTGAAAAGAAAACAAGTTATTATACAGGATTCTCTTATGCAGTTAAGTTTGTTGCTGTTCATTTACTTTGTTATTCTTCCTGGAGGCAGTCTTTGGGGAGTAAAATCATTGTTGGTATCTAGGTATGTACGTGCCCTAACTCTGCCCATCCTGATATTTGTACGTTATCTGTTGACAAAGGAGGAACTAACAAAGCCACAGGGAGAGCTGTAGAGAGCTGAGATAGCGTATTACTGGGCAGATCTCACTGGACTGTGACCAGGGCCTATGCTGATCTCCTGGCTTTGTGCAGCCCTGCCTCACACTCGTCTCTTATCAGCAGTGGTCTGTGTGGCCGTGGGAGAGGTCTGACGGAGGCCGGCCGAGGGCCCAGTATAGCTGTCTATCTGTGATTAGATCAGGATCCATCTTACTGCAGAGACTCGCTGACCAGATTTAAATCCCGTCCTCTCCCTCACTCACTCAGGCCCTTTGCTGCCTGATGGCAGCTGGTTGGTTATATATGGGATCATGTGACGGAGCTCCTTCCTGCCTTCTTTTGTCCTCCCCTCCTCTCCCCCACCACCACCTCCACCACCACCAGCCCTCCTGACAACACTGCAGCAACTGGAAAGACAAACAATTTGACCCGAGCAGAAAATTGGACGGGGATGTGAAACGGTTGCACTTTTCGCTTTAATGTGTCATTCATTATTTGTGGTGCAGTACACTAAAGCTGCTAAGAGCTGACCCCACAGACCTACAAATGGTTGAAATAGAACGTCAGGGCTGAGGAATTCAGGAGGGTAGCATATACCAAATCATGCCTCCTTTCCTGTTCTCTAATTTCACAGGGTGGTGTGCCAAGATAGAAGCTTCTATGGTGCAAGAGATCCTATGTAAGTACAGTTGGCTTTTCTTCTTGCCTGCTTAGATGGAAACAGTAAAGCAGACAAAAAGCAGCCCGGAACAAACGTGATCTCTCAGCCCCCAGCATTCTCCAGCCTCGCTGCCGGCGGTGTCGATTAGGTCTCTGTCTGCTGTGCCAAAAAGCCGACAACAAATTTAAAACCTCAACTCCTCCCTCCTCGCTCTCTCCTCTCTCCCTATATGATCTCAGACTTTGGCAAAGGCAGACCGAACAGTGTCCACGTGTCAGAATTGGTCATTTCTTCCTCTAGATTTGTCTGGGTTTTTGAGGTGGCTTGTCTTCTGGCCCCTCTCCTCTCATATCAACCCCATACGTTCTCCTCACACCTCACTCTCTGTTTTGTGTTTGTGTACCTCAGGGGTTTGGCTGGGATATCCCTGCCCGCCCAGAGTCTGCACAGGGGCCTGGTGGGCAGTTCCTCCAACCATCACCATCACGGGAGATGAAGGCGGCAACAGGCAAAGGGATTAGCCGTCCCTCTGGGCTATCCCGTGCAGGCAGGGTCACATCAGGGAGGCTGGCCCTGCCTTACGTCGCCATGACGAAAAGTATAGACGCTTGGGAGATAATGCACAAATTACCCACGCTGCCCCACTTTGTCAGTCCAAACGTTTGCAGGGGATGTAATTTGTCCATGATTCTAAGCAGATGACATTGGTGAGCACAGCAATGACAGTTGCCTCTCACTTTCACCAGCGACAGCAGGCGTCTGGGAACACAACGCTGACCCAGTGATATGACATACACCAGCCATGATAGGACTGTATTTCACTGAAAGCTTTTATTGTATTACAACGCCACCACCATAAACCGAGACCGGGCGGTGCTTTGGTGATACTGTTTGTCTCTCACATGATGCTGCACCTCAGCTAGGGGTCCTGCACCCCAGTGTCCCTGACCCGAGGCCCAGCCGGGACGGTCCATCGCTCAACCCGTCAGGCCCCTGGTGTTTTGCCATTAGTTTTGGCACTGGTCACTGCACTGCTTCAGACCGGTTGGGTGTGTGTGGAGGTCTCTGGTGACCAAAAGGAAGCTGTCCCTTGGCCCTCAGTGTCCTCCACAATCATTCAGTTGACACTGGCTTGCTGTCAAACTCAGCCAGCTCAAAGCCTCCCTTTGGAAACAGACGACCTGCTAATACATTAGCAGAAAGACAAATTGGACGTGTGCACATATAAATATACACTTTATACATTGCATGTGCTAATACATATGCATGCACGTCTATGTGGAAACACTCGAGTGCACAAACATGCACATCCAAAACGACAAAATAACAAATGTGCTGCACTGTTGTGTGCAGGATTTGACAAAGAGGGAGAGTGATTTATTGGGCGTGTTTGTTCAGGCTGTTGCTGTAATCAGCACAGTCCCAAGACATGGCCGTCCCACAGGAAGTCATCTGCCTCAAGCAGCGACTTCCTCTCCCTGCGGAAAATCACGAGGGGTTTGGTGGGGGGAGCGGGATTCAAACACTGCCCCTGACCTGATTTCATGTGCAGCCGCGTCCGCGACCATCACACCGCCGCCTCTCTGCGTCGCTCTCCGTCGGACGCCTTCCCCCTAGAGTTTAAAAATGAATGAAAACATGCATTATTAAAAGCCACCTATCCAACGTATGGACGCAGATGGGCACACACTCTACTGGCACTAATAGAAAAACAGTGGGAGAACAGCTTCATTTTTCAAAGAGAGTAATAGCAGCACTCCACAATGAGGTCTTTAATTCCTTCCCCACTCTGGCAAATGAATACAGCGGTCCTGACTCTCCAACGGTCCGACCGTCTTCTGCCTTCGTACTTGATTTGTGAGCCAGGGGAGTCGTGTGAAGGGAGAAAAGGGGCTCTTCAATAATGTAGGAGCAGAGCCTCCTCAATCTAAAAACGGGCTGAATTTGGGCAGTGAGCTCACGTGGCCTCAGTGTTACTGTTGCTGCTCCTGGGATGAGCCTCTAGTGTGACAATAAGTCGCTCCCCCTCAAACACGCCGCCTCTCAGAGCATCAGTCATCCCCCTGTTGCCACCACCTGCCGAACACACCATATATCAAACAGCACCCTCTGGTGTCTGATGGGGAACTTACAGTTTGGGAGCGTGGGCTGACGATGAACATACTGTGCAGTGACATTTAACTATTAAGGCAATTTAAAGCTCTGTTGTCTGTATTGTTGTTTTCTTGTGTCTATGAGATCTAACCTTCCACTGCGCAGGTTGTGCTTAATCATTGATTAATGCTGGTGTTTTTCAGAGGGTGGCTATGCAGCATACAGATTTGCCCAGCCCACCACCACCGCTGCTTACAGTGACAGGTGAGAATCCCTCTCATCCAGTTCTCATCTTTTTAATAAGTGGGCTGCATTGAGAGGCTGAAATTAATCTCAATGCACTGTTATATTGAACAAAGACCACTGAGTATGAAATGTTGCATGCTTCAACAGTCCCAGATCTTATAGGTCATTAATTATATCAGAGATCAATATATGAATCATTATGTTAGCACAGTGGTCTTGAAGTCCAGCCTGAAAAACTTAATTAAGACTGATGTGTTTTGATTATCTGGATCCATTTATTTGGGGTTTTTGTATGTTGTGGACATGTGGTGTCACATCAAGATTTCTGTCACAGCTCAAATAGAATTTCATAGAGGTGGAAAAATGTTTTTAAATCATCACAAGCAGGAGCCTCTTTCTTAAGATACTAACTGCTGGGTGCTCGAGAAAACATGGAGAAAACTCATCGAAAGAGCAGGCAGATTGCTTTTTTTTCCTCCTCCCATCAGCAGCAGGCAGAAGAAAAGCAATGTGATGCTGATAAAATGATGGACGCATCTATACTGTGTTAAACCAAGCTATTTTTGTTAATGTGAACAGTTCAAAGCAACAAGTTAGTCCTGGAGCTGTCGATAAGACATTACTGAGTAAGTAGAAATAGATGAGAGATTCAAAATCGTTCATCATAAACCCTTCAACACAAAGCGCGTAGCGTCTGGGTTAATATCTAAAGTAGCAGAAACAGTAATTATAGTGTTTTCTAACAGAAAGCAAGACATCTACCAGGCCAAACACAGATGGAATGTATGTGATGAATGGAGACTGCTTCACAGCATTTATATTATTCAATATAGGTTATTTTTGAACTTTCTTGGGGTTTTCTTCAGTTATCTTATCTATTAGGCAAACACTTGCATTCTTTTTAACTCGGGCTAAAGAACAGAAAGAAAAAAGACTAACCTTATTTGGACTCGATGAGAAAAGCAAGTGTAATAACCGTGACTCTGCTTGTGATGGGAGTAGGTATATCACTGCAGTATTTATGAATGGCCTCAGGTCTGTGGAAGAGGCAGGCAGACATAGCGAGAGAGAGAGAGAGAGAGAGAGGAGAAAGGGCGGACAGCAGGAACTCCTATCACTCTGAGTGATGTCACTCCAGTTCAAGTGTGCTCCGTTTGAGGCGTCGCTGATTCATTCGGCCCCTAGCCGTTGTCAGCGGGATGTGGGCTGGTTTGAGGAATCTAATCTGGGAAGGATTGAGCATGTCACTTCCCCTGATAACGTACACCCTGCCTACGAGCCTGAGATCATATCGATAATGTAAGATTTATCAGGCCTCGCCGCATTTCGAATATGAACGGCCGTGCTCGCTTAAAACTGAGAAATTAGACCTTATTTTTTTTCCTACCATTGATTTAATTCCTGTTTCTCTTTCTCTTTTCCCTGAAGTTAATGTAATTCACCTCAAGTTGTTGTTTTACTTTGTCTGTTTGTTTCCTTTTGAATAGCGGTCCTTCCATTGGATCAATAAAGGGGTTTGTCTGTATTGTCTCAGCAATACCTTATCAGACTAGCCGATGAGCAGTCAATAATCATAAAAAGAGGTCACCAGGATTATGGAAGGCGTGTAGAAACCCCTATAAAATATAAACATTGTGTCTAGAAAAAGCCCACAGTGCTCTGAGGCTGTACAAAAGCCTTTAAGTAACTAAACAGAGTTGGTAGTGGTGATCTGATGTATCAAAGACCTTGTGAAGAGCCAGTCACATTGTAGAGACCCTGCGGCTTCAATCAGCTCATTGAGGCTCTGTGACGCATTGCACAGGTGGTTTGACCTGCCGATTAGGTCAGCAGTGCCACTCTGGTGAGAGTCATTTTGTAGATATATTGTATATGGGGCCTGTGGGTTCAGTGCTCACTGAAGATAAGGGGACCACAGGAGACTCCCTGACCATCTCATGGCACGGCCTCCTCCCCAGGAGCCGAGACAGCCCTTTCTGATTTCACGTCCTGTTCACTGACCTTGGGTGCCGGACTTAAATGGGCGGGTCCTGTTGGAATCTTATATAACTCAATGTGGCTCACGAGAAGGCATGAGGCGCTGTATGTCTTGTTGTCTCCTTTGAAATTTCTTCCTCTCTCCTTTTTATTCCTGGTTGATTTGGTGCCTCAGTCCTTGGCTGGGTGTGCCTTATCTGTCGTGCAGACCCTCATTTGCAAGCGAGCATTGAGAAAAAAAAAGAGGAAGTAGAGAAATAGAGGAATATGTGAAGTCGAGATAAATAAATAAATAACAGACACATCTTATTCCTGTCTCAGAAAATTGGAAGGATTGGTTCCAAACCAGTAACAATGAAAAGAACGAAATTGTGAGCCCAGTGTACATGGGTAAGAAACAAGAACAGGGTGAGACCAAACCCTCCTTTCCAACTATGTTTCCTTCTCATTTTCCTTTCTTTCTGTCTCCCTCTCTCTCTGCTCATTACTATTCCATCCACCTAATCAGATGACAATGAAAAGACAAGTATAATTCCTTAACCTTTGAACTCCCTTTTGAACCACCTTGTATAATGTACTTAGGAAGCCCAGGGAGGCGGGAGGGAAATAATTGATTGTGTTAGAGACGAAAGAGTTGACTTGAGGTTGAGCGATGAAACAAGCATGCATAAATGTTCTCTCCTGCGTCAATGATAGATCAATGACACGTGTTCTCTGTGCCTCCCGTTGTTACAGCTACTGGCAGAGTCTGTCGGCAACAGACCCCTACCACCACCGCGATTGGCCCTGCCGCCACATACAGTATGGGGACTATAGTGAAGATCACGAGACGCCCGCCTGTTTCTGTCTGCAGCCTCTCTGAAACGCGTCCGACACGAGCTAGCACACACACAACTCACTGCAAAATAAAGACCAGAACTGCAGTGAGTCACTGGTTTTTATTTGTCTTATTTATTCATTAATTGATTTAGTTTTTTCATTACTATCTATGGCACACCCTAGTGGAGCTGAGCGAGGTACTCTAAAAACCCGGCATGTGGAAATTTCTCAGACGTTGGTGCAACAAACTAATGTTATACCATATAGCTCACCTCATGCAATATTGATTTGACACAAGTTCCTCCTGAAATGAGAATGGTGATCACTGCAGTGTTTTTTTCCTTTTTTAACACCAAACTTTGCATCTTACATAACAACTATCGGCTGGCGTTCTGTTCATTTCATCACTCCCTCACTGCAAGTGAGTTGGATCATCTTATTTTTTCCATTCAATGAAGCCAAACTTGAAGGGATGAAGTTGGTGTTAATGTCTGTTTTAGCTAGCTTTTGCAGCTACTGTAACATCAAAGATGAAATGTGATGATAAATAAAAGAAAATCGTTTTTTTTTGAAACAGAAGTTTCTCTTTGGTTTTGTTTTATGATGATGAGGATGGGACCCGAGCTTTCATGAATGAAACCTAGGGTGGGACATCAGCGCATGCAGCAGTGTGCGTGGGACATAAAGAGGCGAGGCAGAGAGGTTGTCTAAGCCTCCCTCCTGCCCACAAAGCTTGATGCGGAGGTGTGCTCTCTGTGAGAAACTATTTAATTTTCATTCCGGCATGCATGCGATTTTTCAACAACATTAAAAAAAAAAAAAAAGAGCGTACAGTTCCCGGTGCAGCTGCTGGCTAAAAGCTTTCATTAATTAAGACATTCTTTTTCCTCTTCATTGCCAATTAAGAAATGTGCTTGAATGTTTTTTTTATTCTTTCTTCTTTTTCCTCCAAATTTATTTATTTCTCTGACACTTTAATCGTCCTCTTGATGAAGTAGGGCAAGTTTAGCCTAAAAATATCCGAGCTAATGTTGTGTGTTGGGGGCTCAGGGAGGCTAACACAGACTCGGAAGGGTGTGTGTGCGTGAGTGCGTGTGTTCGTGTGGTGTGTGGACCCAAATGGCAGCGCTACTGGGAGATGAGCTGTGCCGAGACCAACATCTAATAAACTCGTGAGCTAAGAGAAAAAGACCAGTGTGGTTCT
>BRZM01001731.1:42350-118067 GCA_033238685.1 Lates japonicus | reverse complement strand
GGATCGTTTTGTTGTTATAATTTTTGTGCTTACCATCATGACGGTAAATAAAATGCATTTTTACATTTGAAAGGCTCTTGGTATCAAACATTCTGTCACTTTCCACAAGAAAAAATGATCAGCAATTATTCAGTTGTCAAAATTGATACTCAAATTTACTTCCGGCTGGGATTACCACCACTTGACTCCAACACTGCAACTCCCAAAAGGCTTTGTAAATACTCTATGAGTGCATGATTAAGGCTCATGACTGTAAATATGTCTTGCAGAAACTCACCAAAGCAAAGACTTTATTCAAAAAATAAGGATTTGAGTTGATCACAGACACTTGGTTGACTGTTTTACTGAGCGGTGCAAGGCAAAGATGATGATGAACAAAGGGCTGATCTTGTAATTAATAATAACTGATATCCAATGTGTTATACGCCAAGATGACCTATTAAGACATAAGGTGGATTCTGATGCTGTAAAGATTAGTGTAAATTGACGGATCTTTTAAATGTAGTTTTGGGACATTTCTTACATAGATAAGAGCTGTCGACCTGTCGATTGTGCAGCGTTACGTGACTTACCACAAACCCAAAGCCCCTCTTGAGGTCGATATCTCGGATGCGGCTGCAGCCGGAAGAACCTCTCCACGTCCTTCAGCCGAGGCCTAGTTTACTGATGAAAATACGACACCCACTCATGTTAATGCTGGAGGTGTTTCTGCAAACGGGCGATATATACATTAATCTGTGTTTTAAGATTTGGCTAATATATATATCTAGCTGGGGCCAACGACATGACTTAATTATGTTACCAGGCTGGTGTGATTTTGGTAGTGTTAGGCTAACTAGAAATCTCGTAAGGCCTTGCTACCAAAATTAACCAGTCCTTGTTGGTAGCCAATTTAAACCCAATGACACCTGCGGCACACGACAAACGGCAATTCCCAACAAAAAGAATTGCAAATGTTGATATTATAAGGAATTACAGATGTCTGTAAACATACCTTCGGGTAGTCTTGGTGGTAACTGTTTTAGCTTAGCTGTCGACCAGTGACTGCAAATGGTGAATCAACAAAATGGAGCCTCCGGCTGTTCGGGGAGGGAAAAGGAAAGCGTGACCTGTGTGATGCATGATTGAGGAGGTTGACACTGCGGAAATACGAAAAACCGGCGGTGGCGGGAATGGGTTTCGGACATGGCGCTACTGAACTGCTGAAGAGTGTAGTTTTAAAATCTGGACCATCAGGTGTCCAAGCCAAACACATTACTTTTACTTTACTACTTACAAGAGTCAGTAACTGTATTTTTGTACAGCAGCAGGACAAAGGGCATATTAAAACTACATTTTCAGCCTGAAACATAATTTTCGCACAGTTTAAACATACCTCTTTAGGGGCACGCATTGAAGATACTGCAGCTTTTACAGGGAGTTTAAGTCTCGTATGGAGGTCATTCTGACTAATCAAATACAGCAGCATAATCCAAAAAAGCAGCAGGAATCAGTTATAAATGATACGGCCACAAAGGCCACCTTTGCCTGTGAACTATACTATAATTTCCACTTTAGATTGGTAAATGACTGACCTTGATTTTGAAGTGATGGTACTACTTTATTGTGGGTTTTATAGTAATCTCTGTAATATATCCCTGTAAGTTAATATAATGACTAATGTGTACTACCACATACAAAATTTTAGGTACACTAGAATTAGCTTAAAAATATTTTCGTATCACTGGTTACATAGTGCTGACGCTGGCTAGAGAGGGATTTTGGTGGTTCAGATCTCTCCAGTGATCCAATCCAAAGGAAAATGGATCACAGGTTTTTTACTAATAAAAGTGATACACACTCGTCATGGTTGATAGATGCTGAAATGTTCGACACTGATGTAGACCTGACTTTCAGTCTGAAAAATGTGGTACTTTATGCTAGAGTAGCACCATACAGTCACAGGACGGGCTTAAATAATGACATCATTTTCCAAGCATTCAAAAAGAAAAGCTGAATTAGGAAAGTTATATACATAATTGTAAATTAAATTAAACTTTATACAAATATTAAATTACTATCTTCATAACTCCACTGCCATGGTATACAGAGTGAAACAAGCTGAAAGAAACCAAGAATCAGATGTACTTTTAAACCTGGTTATTTTCATGTAAAATGGTTAATCAGACAACAGCAAGCCTGAACGCAGTTAATGTCAGTTTCAATCCCATAATATTTTAATGCCTTGTAGCAAAGAGAAGCAAAGGAATAGGGTGAAATATAGGTGTTTACAGTTCATCATCATCATCATCATACTACTTCATCATCAATACCAGAAACAAAAGCTATGGGAGGATAGAGAAGGATGGACATCTGCTCAGTCAGTGCCCACAACACAACAAAAGTAAACCTACTGACAAATACACAAAGACAGTTTTATATAGAATATGAAAAGAACAGAGTAAGGCCATTAGGAAAACAGAAATATGTTGCAATACTGTGCTACAAACTAACGCAGAGGCTTAAGATTATACATTTAAAAAAGGGAAAGAAAACGTAATGAAGTCTAAAAATATTCCGTTTGCACTAATAATGTAGCCAAGGACAATGACAGACACAGCCACAAAATGCCAAACAAAACAGAGAATAGAAATCGGATAGGTCTTGTGTTTTATTCTTGTTTTTTGTTTTTTCTAAGCTCAAAGGCAATTCTCAGAATCCATCTGAGTCAGTGCTGTTTCCACGGTGACCAGCCTAACTGCCAAAAGCTTTTCATGTAGTAAAATGAAAATAGGATGGATGACTTCTAACAAAATAACATGATTTCTCTTAAATTTGCACTTGGCATTAGAAAGGGAGGGGTGAGAGTGTATTCTAGCGGGGTGGGGTGCCATAGAACAAAAATACTTTTATTATTATTATTATTATTATTATTATTCCACCGCAAAATCAGTTGCAGTTGTGGTCGAGCAATGCACAAGAGTGAGAGAGTCTTCAGTTCGTGTAGAGGCGAAGCAGAGCTAATTCCTTCTATGAGACTTGTGTTTTCCAGCCATTCAGCAGGAAATGATAAATATTCTAGCTTGAGAGTGCATGAATAATACACATACTGTGTAGTGGACCTATTGCCTGAAGTGACGCTTGGTTTGTTCCATGTGTGACTTATTCAATGCTTGGAGGGATTTTTTCCTATGGTGAAAGATAGGACATTGGTGAAGCCACTCCCAATCCGAAGAGAGGCGAACTAGAAAATGGCTGTAATCAAGGCCCATCCATATGAGGACATGTCCTCTCCTGCCTAGGCTGGGATACACGTGACACACACACCTGCCAGCACTCAGATTCAACAACTATGAGCCACACACACACACACCAAACAACAAATATAGTGGGAAGAGAATTAAACACAACAACTCAGTTAAGACATGTGCCCAGCCTGCCTGAGTTCAAAGACTTCCACCTCTCCTAAGCTTATAGACAAAAATGTGACACCGCGTCTCCCCTCCTTATATGCTCAAGATGTGTAGCCCAGTCCTGGAACCAAGACACACCAATCAATCCCACTCATGGAAGAAGCAGCAATTCTCCATACTGGGCAGCTGGCAACAGGAAAAGAAAGGAGCAGTTTTTTAATAGTTGTGATAAGGGTGTCAGAAAATGCTGCACCCTGCTTTTAGCTCTCGTGAAGTGGTTCGCATCCCACTACTAATCCATATGCTAGACGCCGACTGATACACAGATAGCTGGGGACAGCTGGAGAGAGAGAGAGAGAGAGAGAAAGAAAGAGAGAGAGAGGAGGTCATGCTTCATTCAGAGGGCCAATGTGCCGTGATGAAAGTACAATTAAAAACAACATGCAGTATCTACAAAGAGGGTCATAAAACTCCAGCTCACACTCACAACTTTTTTTCGGCATACAGCGGAAGATTTATTCTGATTCTGGAGCGCCGCAGCCGCCAGGAGCGAACACATCATGTTATTTTCTTTCTTTTTTTTTTTATCCACAGTAATCCTAGAGACAGAGTCGATGTCTCGATTATGAGCAATGTTAAGATAGAGAACCACCTGGGAGGAGGTGCAAGTGTCTGGTGACATATAGCCTATGGTATACAACCCGACTCCAGTATGCATGATTTACTCTTATACATAGGATCTACAGGATTTATGCTGAGCTGGTACCCACTCTGTTTGTCTGACTGAGTTTGGATCCAGTAGTTGGGTCCAGTGGTGCTCATCACTGATGCAGCAGCAGAGTATTGGCTGTTGGCTTTGAAGTGTAGCAATGAAGAAGAGGTTCCAATGGGGAATGGGGCAGGCTCCAGCTCCTTTTTCTCTGCTGGCTGCTGAGGGGTGGTGTAGGTTGGTGGGGAGTCGGTACAGGCTGACAGTCACAGTCAGTCCTGGCCGCAGTGAGAGATAGAGAAAGAGGCTCTGCTGGCTGATGCTGATAGCGGGGCTGGCAGGGCTCATGCTCTTCAATAGGGAATATCTGCAGGAAACAGAGCAGACATATTAGGAATATAAGGAGGCTATAGAGTTGTGTTTGGTGCAGCGCTCTAGCCACCACACAGTCACAGTATTAGTACTAAAGTAGCAATCCATTCCATCACTCAGGAAACATTTCAGTGTCAACTGATTTAAAATGTAGCTGTTTGCGGTATGGTTTTATTCATTTAAACGATAAAGCACAAAAATCCACAGATCTGTATTAGACCGGCTCTGTGATTTTACATATGTAATGTAATTAATTATTATTATTATTAATTATTTTAATGCAGTGAGTATCATGAGTTAATTACAAACTTTATCCAATACAGAGAGTTAAAGTTTTGAGTTAAACCTGCTCTGTGTCTTTACTGAATGTCTCCATGCACTCTGAGTCTACATAATAAATAACATTGGAAATGGGGGTACTTATTAAAAAAGTATTGATTGTGTTTTTGCCTTTTTGTCTTTACTAGTCCTTGCAATTGAGGAAAAACGTCTGAATGACTTTGTGTGTCTTGTTATCTGAGCCATACTGATAAACTGGCTGGATATCTGCTCACAGTATGGAAGCTGGGCAAGGTAAGTGATATGACATTGCAGTGCACATTATTTGTCCACCAAAGTTTATTTTTCAGCTGTTAATCAGTTCTTGCTTAGTACATCCCTGGTTATAATTTTAAAATAACAAAAGTCTTGCGGGAGCTGCTTTATCACTAAAGTATTTGAGTATTTGCACCCAACACATCCTTCTAAGTGATGTGGTATAATTACACAGACTTTCCTCTTACTATCAGAGTACCCCATCCGTGAGGTGACAGAGAGCAGACTGTCTGGTCATGCCTCCCAGAGTCTCTACGAGGTAGGGCCCGGCGACGCACCCCAGGTGCCTTCAGCCCATGATGATGAAGAAGAGGAAGAGAGGCAAGAGGGGCCTGAATCCAGCACCGCCCTGTTGACGGGCGGAGGAGAAGGATGATGAGGAAGAGGTGAGGGAGACAGAAGTCTAAGTCTCCTGTGGTGGCGTGGTCTCTGCTGGGGTTTTGGCCTCCTGTGGCCCCTTGAGGAAGCCCTCAGAGAGCACAATGGGGACTCGTGGACTGGAGCTGCGGAGGAGGTGGAGAAGGAGGGAGGGACCGAAGCACCGCAGAGGGTCCGCCGCTTCCATATACAGCCTCCTTACAGGAGTGGAAGTGTCACCTGGACGCCCACCATGATGGAACTGGCTCATTTGACTCCTGCCCTCCCTGATGGATGGAGAGGGGGGAAAACGACAGCACAGTGAGTCAGGACAGAAAGACAAGTGTGGGCAAGGTGATTGCGGACACCAGGCCAAGGAAGGAAAGGCGGGGATACAGTCATGTGTGTTGGTGTGCCACAAGCAGAACCTCTAAGGAGGTGATTAGTGCTGGACTGTACA
This sequence comes from Lates japonicus, assembly GCA_033238685.1. Taxonomy (NCBI): domain Eukaryota; kingdom Metazoa; phylum Chordata; class Actinopteri; family Centropomidae; genus Lates; species Lates japonicus. The sequence goes on along the minus strand of BRZM01001731.1, from coordinate 112,183 downwards.
ACTCTTTATAGCAGGCGTACTTGCCCTCGTGCCCACTACACAACTTCAACAAGAGGAAGCAATGGAGTATTAGATCAAATCTGTTCTGGCTTTTTTATCATAGGGAGCCACAGTAGACATGGTCAGTGACTGATGGGATTAATCATTTTTCATACTTTTACTTTCATTTCTGTATATTTAAAATGCTAACTTGTAAAACTGGTTGCCACTATGAGCAACTTTATGCAAACTGGTTTCAACCCAAAACGTCTGAACAGCAGGGTGTGTCTCGAAAAGAATGAGGCAATCGTAGTGTTAATTTGTGACAAAGTGGAGTGTAGTTTTACAGCACTAAAAATAAAAAGCACCAGTGTTCCCGAAGAGTAAACAAAGAGTTCTGCAACGGCAGGTTGTCAAGAAGTGAAGGCCGACAAGAAAAACTCTTCAACATTTCTTAAGTTTTTTAGTCCAGCGCCAAGAATTGTCTTACTGGTCAACAGTTATTATTACCACACTCTGACAATATTCATGAACGAAGCCTGACAACGCAATCCAGATATGGTGAAGTTAAAGGTTTGGCATATATAGGTGTGAGAATATAGCAGAATGTGTACAGTGTCTTTACCTGCTGTGGATGGAAGTTGACTTTGAGTTTTGGCTGTACAAGAACAAAACAACACCACTAAAAGTAGGATGAGTGCTACAGAATTAGCTGTGATGCCATAACAGAAAGAGCCGGTATACCCAGCGGAGAACTTGGCCTTTGTCTGAGGGGCACAAGCAAAGAGAAAGAGAAAAAAGAGAGGAAGTGAGAATGGTCTGAAAGATTCTGCATCTCAGTAATGAGATTGTGTTTGATTACAAACAAGACGCAGTATTGCATGGAAGCTGAGGGTGAAAGATCTTTGTGCGAAGCCGGCAGCTGATTCGGTATGGGGCCGGCCCCACTCCCCCGCTTTTGGCAGGTGAGGAACTCAGCCCTTCAGGAGCTGTGAGGCCTCCCCGTCGAGAAGCACTGGCGACGGCCTCTGGGTGAGGCGTGGCAGGAGATGGTGACAGCGTAGCCCCTGCTCTCTGTCTAGGGAAGTAATAATTGAGAAGAAATGTTGGAAAAGAGGCTATAGATTTTAACGATCATGGCTGCTGCTGTGGGCAGAAGATGTGCCTACCGCAATTTCTACCTGTGGTTGAGTTTCACCCTGTGGTTTCTGTTATGTTTCGTCTCTCGGGTTTGTAAGAATACATGCTACTGAACTAATGTGATATTTCAGTTTTGATGGCAGTCATGTGTGTTAAAAAGTAGAAGTTGATAAAGCTGTCTCTTTGGGGCGAGTAGTAAGGACATGGACTTGTTGTAATGTGTGTGCTTAAAGCGTTTGTCATGTATGCATTTGTGAATCCTGCTCACCGCTGTTTCTGATGCAGCGTGGCGGCTGATGGACCAGGCCCAGAACTCCTGCATGATGTGGTGGGTCCATCTGGGCTGTGCAGCCGGGCTCACAAGTCATAGGTCAAGAGGTGCCCGAGGAAAAGATCTCGTTAGCTCTCGCTGGGTCTGTCTAAGAGTCTCCGTGTTGCACGCCGAGCGGCCACAAGACAAACTCTGGAGTGATTGGCCAGAAACCAGAGAGGAGAAAATGAGAATTACTTGGTTTGCTTAAAGGGACAGGGACAAACTAAGATAAGGCCTTCCTCTGGCTCTAGTGGCTGGACTCATGATCTTTTTTTACTGCTTATGTAAGGAACTACCAGCTGCAGGCAAACAGGGATTCTGAAACCATATTTTTAATAATGAAGGTAACAAGGTAATTATATGTGTAAGTAACCTTAGAGGAGCTGAGACTGCCTCTAGACAGGATATGCAGCATCTTAATTTTCTAATTTATGCATGCATTAGAGGTTCGTTGGGAAAACAAGGACAATTTGTCTCAAATGGCCTGGTTCTGAGAATTATTATGTACCAAGAATATTATACAAATAAACTTAATGTTTACAGTCACTAATAGTGTGTTTGTTATGGCTGGTTCTACCAACGTATTTCAATGGAGGACCTGATAATAGTGACTGTAAATTTCAGTTTTACATTATCGTAGGCTTTTGGAATACTGTGCTGTTCTGGTCATTACACTGACATGAATTGTCTGTTGTCTCTCCTGGCAGGCAGCTGCCACCAAGTCAAACAACTTTCACAGGCAAACCAAGTCAGGTTGACAGGCTGAGTGATAATTAAAGCTCAGGCATTGTTACTTAAATCTAGGGCTGCAGTTTACACAGGCATGGGAGAAGTTAATCAGTCAACATGATAAGTTAGGTAGAGAAAGCCACGCCATGCAGTACAGAGAATATCTACAGTGGACTAAATGTCACAAGGAGCTCCCATATAGATCTAATTCCTCTGATTATCTCCCGCTTATTAAACTGTCTCACCCCCACGCCCAGGACCGCCCATCTCTCAGGCAGTGAGACGGGATCTGTGAGGCTGGCTTTACTTGGCTCTAATGACAGACTTGAAGCTCTAAGCCAGCCAATAAAGACAGGATGAGGCAGAAGACTCTAAAGTTAATTGTGCTTTGATCCACCTTCCCATGCCCGCTATGATGTTGCAATGTCACGCCAGTTTCTTGTCTGTGTGTGTGAGTGTGTGTTTCATCACTGGGAGGGAGTAAATTATCTGAATTTGTGCTGCACTCCCACCACAGCTCCAAACACTGTCCACACATCATATACAGACACGTTTGGAGCTGCAATCTGTCGAGAGCAGAGAACCTAAATCCACAATCTGACATAACATTGCAACACCTGTGTAAACTGAGACACGACAGCAGGGGGATGACTTCACTTCCAGTATAACTACTAACCCAAGTTCTGTGGAAATCAGAGATACCAACAACCCAGTTTTATTACTACTGATCTGACTAATCTGTGAAGTGGTTATGCAAGAATCTGGGCTTGGCTTCAGTGGAACATTTTTCAGTACCAAACTGAACACCTAAAACCCCTTTGGGCTATCATATATAAATCAAATCTGTCTTCTTAACTGTTTGATTCATTAAATGGAATTAACTGATGTGCAACGATTTTTCTCAGTAACAAGGAGCAAACATAAGTACATTTAAAAACACCCCCACAATAAAGAACATTAATAATGCCATCAACACTGATGACCATATGGCTCATTATTTAATCCCTGGTCTGAGTATTTATAAAATCATATTGGCCATTGCCGTGCCTTATCACTTGCTTGACATAAACAAACACACCAACACTGCAAACAGCCACTTTGTCTTGCCTCTGTGTCTGTTTAGAGATTGAAAGAGAGACTATTTCCACAGCAGTGCCTCTAACATCCTCTAATCTCTGGGGAGAAACACCGCTCGAAGCTGGCAGCACAAGATTAAATGCAAACACTCAAATGGTGCGAGTGCCTATTCACACACACATAAACACACACACACACACACACACACACAGAGCAACATAGTCAACACCCACAAACAAAGACACTCCCAGGACTAAGTCATGTAATACCAAAGGGTATGTTATTGAATTCAGCTGGGGACAGATTTGCTATGTGTGCTCTAAGAACTGCTAAGTGGAACAACACATGGAGTTAGCACCTGGTTACTATAAAGCTATAGATGTGAAACTACTGTAGATGTTGAAGCTGGCTTACAGCCTTCTCAAGTTATATCCTTCTCAATCACAAAATACTTTCATCACTGATTAAACTGCTGATTATTTTCAGCAATCAATTAATCATTTGGTCTACAGAAAGCCAAAGTGACATTATCAAATTACTTATTATTGCTTAGAGTTATATTCTGTATATTAATGTGGTTTAGCTGTATATGTAGAGAGCATTGCAATGACAGTGATTACCAGCATTCAGCCATGACAAACAGCCTGGCTTAACGTCTCAGACACAAGCTGAATGGTTGTTTAATAGGGTATAACATGCACACGGTCTGTGCATTAATGTCTTAAATATCTATGTCAAACACATCCATATTCTTGATCTCACACACAGAAACACTATCTGCATACACCCACATTTCAGGATGCCATTTGACACTGTGACCTGAGCAGTTGTTCGCTGAGCTGCTTCAGGGCAACTAAAGGCTCTCTAAGGAGGAGATGGCGCTAATGGAGGTGGTAAAGGTGATGAATTGATGACCCCAGGCTGGGAGGCAGCAGGGGACAAAAAAGGCCTCGGGGTGCAGTTTAGGACAATAGCCTTCAGCCAGCAGCCGCTGTTATGATCTTTTGTGGAGCGCTGCGGGGGAGTCAATATAACTGTAGAAGACTGATGAGTGTTAATGGTATTTATCATCTTTGGCTTTTGAACTGCTTTCACCTCTGCAGGACTGTCTCAGAGATTAAGGCATGTGCAAACACAAATGATTGGGCACATTTAAATATGCCGATTCATGTTATTCTTGAATAAAGACTGATGAAAAACTCTGTAATCATGCTGCATACCATGTATTTAAAACACCAGACCTTGTCAGTACCTGAAAACCTAACTGTAACAAAAGCTTCCCCCACACTCTGCAAAGCTACGGTGATTAAACGTACTGCTTGATAAAAAATAATGAGAAGGGAAAGAGACCAGAGGATGAGCTTCAGTAGGAAGAAAATGCAGCATATTCTGGCTTTAAGAGTGACAATGTCCTACAAGATTTTTTAATACAGAATACAAAGAGCTAGTTATTCCTCCAAATCCTCTGTTGTTTATGCTGTTGTCAAGCCCACAACAGACCTCCCTGCATTATTCTGGGGTTTAAAGCACTAAGACACAAATACAGTGTCAGGCTTTACCCAGTCATGGGTTAATTCTTATGGAGAGATCGGGTCACAGAGGTCATTGAAGTCAGGTCAGTCTAAACGAACCATGAAGCCAGTAAAATGTCCATTTTGAAACTTGTGGTTGTTTCAGAAGCCCAACAAACCGGGCTCTCCCTCTCATGCAAGGAAAACATTGTAGCCTGTCCAAACCAGCTTGTTCCATCATCAGAGTTTTCCAAATGTCATCTGCACCTACAGCACTTACACAAGACACTTACACTGACTGTGTGGTTAGATGGCATCAGAAAACTCTGCTGCAAGCCCTCACCTGCCTTGTAGCACACACACAACCAGGTATATTATTACAACGTACCAACATGGTTTTTTACTAGTTTCTCCTATATTGGATAATGCAACTTTTCAGACATACTGTTTCTTTTACTAAGGGGGTTTTAACCAACATAACACTGTTGCTAATTGCTGTACTAACTGAAACACTAGAGATAAGATCAAAATGTCCACAACAGTGAACTAGTTTCACTGTAACTAGAATGGCACTCAGTAGAGCACATACCTCTGCCAAAGCCAAACAATCCTATACACGTCAGTCTGGCTCTTATCTGCACCAAACTGTACAAACTCATAGATCTTAACACCATAAATATGTCCGAAAAGATACAGACATTACTTCCTGAAAAACTGACAAATATATCGAAAAATGTCCCATCTCACAACGTAAGGAAATGATGTTTCATTGTATTAGAGCTGAAACAATATTTCCATTGACAGACAAGTAAATGACAACAAAGCTTCTCAAAGGTGAGACTTCTCTGCTTTTCTTTTTAACACACATTGTAAATTAGTACCATCTGACAACATGGACACCAAATATAGATTAGATATGCATAAATGCACACACACACACCATTTCCTTGTACACTGCACCCCTTGAGAATAGAGCAACTCAAACGAATGTCAGCTTGGAAAGTGAAAATGAAGAGAAGCTATGGAAAGATAAAGAAATGTCAAAAAGTGGTTGTAAAACTTGAAATTTAACTTCAACTCATTCTCTCATGGGATTAGACTTGTCAAAAGGAAGTCAGTGCCTACCCTCCAACAAGAATGTGAGACAAATATATATTCAACTTCAAATAATTGAGTTTAGCTATAAAAATAAAAAAAGAAGAAAAAAATATATATATTTTACAAGTATTCAGAAAGGAGAGGTGGTGAGGTCAGGTTAGAAAAATAATTACTACAGAATAACTGAGAAACAGAAAAAACACATTCTGACAGGAAAATGTACTCATCATCCGATAAAGAGAAAGAGAGGGGGAGTGGAGGAAGGGAGAGAGGGGAAGAGAGTGCAGAAAAACGTCAGCATCATGGAGCACTGTGGCCCAGAGCAATTACAAGCCAAAAAGAGACATGTCTTGGCAGGTTGACCAATAGCTCTGCGTGTTAGGGAGAGGCTCTGTACGACAACAATGGGGAAGAGGAGGCAGCAGGCTGCTACAGTACATACCACACTGTGGGCTGGGCTAGCACAAACGGAGAGACTCTGTCAAAGGAAAGAATGAACGCCTGGTTCAGTATCCAGAGACGGTGGAGTGGTAAAGATATATAACCTTGCTGTCTCTCCCTTTTCCATCACCCTCTCAGCCTAGATTGAATGTTGGCTTTGAAAACACACAAACACACACACGCGAGGAAAAAAACTGATTAAAGCACTAAGCAATGCCAGAGTGGATTTCAGCACACCATGTTTTGTGCTTATGAGGAAGGGAATGAGTCACAGTTAAACACAAGCTGTTCTCCCACTGGTCTGATGTGAGGAGTTTGCTCAAGAGAATGGATTTTTTGAGAAATGTCAAAAACAATAATGACTAAAACATACTCACAAGTGCCTCATGAAAGCTAGTGGAAACAGTGGGTAAGAGCAACGTGCTTACATTAATTAAAAAATTACACAATTATAGAAATATTCAGTACATTACACGTGTTTAAAATCGGGGATTATCCCATGTTTGCTTTCAATATCCACTATAAAGTGGACATATAAAAGGATAAACTATTAAGAAATCTTCTGGGCACATAACTGTAAGCTGATCAAGGAGTTTAATTGCTGAAAGATTGAGGAACACTTGTGTTGTAGTGGGAGGACTGGGCCAGGACAGAGTGGCCCATGAGGCTGATTGCTAATCCCAACATCCATCGCCTTAAGGCCCTGCTGGAGGAGACTCGGGCCGTGGGGGGCGTTAAAATCCCCTGCCTCACTCTGAAGTGTCTGCCTGGCTGTGAATATCTCCCTTTCCCCATCTGTTACTGATGGCACTCACCCGCTAAGAGCTGGAAGGAGGGGGGTGGATTGAGGAAAACCCTGGTGGTGGTGGTGGTGGGGGGGGGGGGAGACAAGGGTTTTAGCCCTCTTTGCCCAGGCAAATTAAAATTCTAATTATCCTCTATTACAAGCTGGGAGTGCTCTAAAGCAGATCAGATACTGATGACTTCTGCAGCCAGCTGTTTGGTTGCTCCAGAGAACAATAGGCCATAAAAGAGGGTGTGTTTTCCCCTGTGTGTGTGTGTGCGTGTTCAAGTGTGTCGGGAAGCAGGGGAATTTGTGTGCGTGAATATATGCTAAAGGGGGGTTGTGCGTTGGATTAAGCTAAAGACCGAGGGGATGATGATGCTCTCTTTGGCCCGGTAAATATGTTTTTGTTCCTCTGTTGGCCGCCATCCAGCTCCTGTGTTGTTGTTGTTTTTGATGATGTCGCTGTCATTTTTGGGACGAGGGTGTTTTTGTTTTTTGCCACGTTCCCCAGCCTCTAACGCTAATCCATGGGATTTTTGGCCAAGCTGTTGTTATTAGAGTGCAGTGCAGTGCAGCAGAGCCCATGGTGGGATAGTGCTAGAAAGAATAAGAGGGCTCCCCAGTTGTTTCTGCTGTTGGTGGATAGCGGCTGCTCAAAAGAGACAGAGACAGGGCATCTTGTTTTCTCTTTCTTCTGAGACTAATTTTTCCCTTTATTAGACAGCTGACTGTGTAGTTGAGAACATGAAACATGGGAAGATGGGGAGAGCGCTAATGATATGGTCCCTGGCTGCAATCAAACCGGGGAAGCTGTGGTTATATCGTACTCATATTAAACTCTCAGCCGCCAGACACCTCAGAGAACGCCTAGATGAATCCATCTTTGTTTTAACTAATGAAAAAAGTACTAAGTAGGTAAAGCAGTACTGAAATGATCCTTCAATTAATCAGTTCCATCAATTTTTAGATTTGTTATGACATTTTTAAAAACAAAGCTATCAATAATTTACTGCTTCTAGCTTCTCACATGTGTATATTTTACATCTGAAGATGCCACTATGGGGTCTTGTGATAGACATTTTTCACTATTGGTTTACATTGTTTTGGGCCAAACAAATAATCAATGAATTCAGAAAACAGAATCAGCAGAGTAACTGATGTGTAGAGTAATTGCTAGCATATACCTACTGTATAGAACATTTTAAGGCACTGAGGCAAACTGCTCCCTGTCAGGACAGTGAATGGAGGCTTTCCATTCATTTTAAGTGAGGCTCTGAGAACAACCAGTAGATAATTGATTGGAAGACCTGAGAGACTTGAGGTTACCATATGGACATAACAATGTGGAAACATACTCTGGGGCTTCACTGTGTAATGCCTGAAAGGTAACAATTAAACCTTCTTTCTTTATTAGAGACATGTGTGTGACGCACATTAAAAAGACACTTTCTTTATAAATCACAAAACAGAAACAGTTACTTAGGTGGTGAAAATTACACCTGTGGGAGTTTCAGATATTATCTTAATCTGTCTTCAATTCCAAACCATTAAATTGGTAATATAAATTCAAAACTAGAAACTATCTGGAGAGTCATATTGCAACTGCAAAATGTGATATAATGTATATATATGTGTGTGTGTGTGTGTGTGTAAAGAGTAAATCTACAGCTCTCACTTTCATTCTTTCACACATACACAGAGATCACAGATGAGTTTTCAGTGAGAGAGACACTTCAAACAGTGTGAGGTGACACGCTGACCTGGGTGGGTGACACAGGGCCGTAACATGGGACTCTCGGTGTCTGGGTGAGTGATACTAGCAGTGTCATGTTCTACTGTGAGTGACTGAGAAGTTGTTATGCATTAACACTGACATACACACACACAAATATCTGCTTTCGCATTCTGTCCACTTATAACAGCTGGGCACTGACTCAGAAAAAAACAGAAAGAGTACATTTTGTTGAATAAGGGGAAAGGTTATGGGAAAGAAAAATATGAAAAAAACAGATTATAAAAGGTGGACTTGTATTACTGTAGGACAGAGAGAATGCAGAACAAAGCTAAAACCTCAAAGCATGAAACCCATTTTTCCAAAAAGCGCCGTTGTTCCACCTCCAGGGCCTCTGAGAGAGAAGGTGGAGGGACCGAACTGACGAAGAATGGAGGAGGAGGAGTAGGAAGAGGAGGATGAGGAGGCAGTGTGAGGGAGGTGGCGGCACGTTTACGTAAAAGCCTGAGTACACACAGATACAGGCAGACAGTTTATTCACTATGCAAGTGTAGGATGCAAGTGTCCCAAGGCGCCTTTGTAAGCAGCAGGTTTGCGTTACTCACTAACAACCTATCTGTGTTGTGTGAATGGTTAAGGTCACAGGGTACGAATCTGAGTGTCAGACTCATGTCATCACCACACACTCCTACAATGGCCAAGCAATGTCCGTATTGAGCACTGGTGCCAAAGCCAACAGTGTCATTTCTACAGTAAACAGGAAATTTACCACAAAACATGAGTTAAATAGCTGTGGGCTTCCGAATGAGCATTTCCAGAGAACTTAGCCAACCACTCGTTACATCTCTTCCTGCAGCTGCAGCACAGAAACAACCACGCATACAGCATACACCCATGGTGAAGGAAGTCTCTGAACAGACAGAAACATCCTCCCCTCACCCCACCCACCCCCCCCCCCCTGCTGTTGCGATGCATTTAGCAAGCCACGTGTGCTGCCATTACACCCCATTGTCCCCGCTCACTAAAGGATGGGGCACAGTGGCAGATTTAAGCAGCGTGCCTCCAAAAAGCACAACAGACAACTTTGCATTTGAAGGGTTAAATATGCATGAGAGGCCAAAGTGGGTGAGGGCAGGGAGTGGAGGGAAAGGGGAGGGCTGGAGTAGCACCATTGTGTGACCCTCTCTTCAACCCCTAAGATACAAGCATACACACACATACACTTTCTGCCCTCGAGTAACAGATGGGAGGATGTTAGTGGAGGCGAACAGTGAGCCTCCCCCTTCACTCTTCTATCACCCTCACTCCAGAGGACAGCTGGGAGGCAGACATTCCTTCTTCTCAGCTTTCAGAGGAAAACAAAAGAGTGTGTGGGACCCCTCCTACATACACGTGCATGTGTCCAGACACACACACAAACCCCGCACTCCCTCAACCTCCCCAAAAAACTGTCAATGCAACTGTGGGCTGATCATATTTCAGCAGCCTGAGCCTGTCCGCCAGCACAGATATGAGTGCTGAGCCTGGGACATTTGTTGAAGGTGAAAGTCAGGGAGATAATCCCAACCCTGCTTACCAGAGCTGCCACACTGATCTGTCAGTAGTACCAGAGCCACTGGTGAGGGCAGTGTAAGTCCTTCCAGAGCTGTATTAGTATGGCATTTAAAAAAAAAAAAAAAAACTGCAGTAAGACAAAAGCTTAGTCTGCAGCTGGCTGTTCTTTTCTGGCCAACTTACCGGCACGCCTGGGTTGTTTGGTGAACAGGTTCACTGCAATAGCACAGCACATACTGTACTACAGACAACACACTGGCTAGGAGGAATGGAGCAGTCATAATGCAGTGAGCAGACTTACAGTATAAGACCGCAATAACTGTTTATTTCTGTTAAGACACTACAGGGTTATGGTGATGTATCACTGTCAAAAGCCAAAAAAGCAGGGAAGGCAAGAGACTGTATCCCACATTTTGAATTACATATCCAGTGATTCAACAATGCAGTCACTGTCACAGCCAAATGTCCATCATCATTCTAATGAAGCCCAACTGGGCTTTGATAGAGCAACTGCTTGAGCAAGTCACCAGGAGAGCGAACAAATGGCACCAAGCATCAGAGGCCTACTTAACAAATGCAGCCTGCTCTGCTGAGAGAAGTGGTATGCCATTTGTTGTTAAGCGTGTGTCCTGTGATTTTTCATAACAGTGGGTTCTTACATGCCAGCATACTATGTGTGTTGAGTTGACTGTGTAGATCACTGCAGACAAACAAAAGAGTACAAATAATTGAAACTGCAACTGATCCTCTCTTCATAAAGGGAAGCTGATCAAAAGACATACTCAGGGGTAAAAATATCTGACCAGGACATTCACTCTCAGTGGTATCACTACGTCAGTTCAAGTGAAAGAACAGAAAAGCTAGGATTAGCCACAGCCTCGACCTTTATTTGTCAAGGAAATATTCTCAAGGAAATATATCCTGGGCAACTATCCATTAGCCTGACGTAAAAGCCAAGCAAGCCGTGTCAAGACAAGTTGGACAAACTATCAAGTCTTGTCAGCTCTGACTGTCAGTGCTGAATATGACTCAGTTCACACAGATGCATATGAAACAATAAAAATACTGACACATAACATTTTTATAATAAAGTGAAGTTGAAGAAATACAAAAATTTCAAAACTACCAGAGCACACAAATTTTGTTGTAGGTAGGAAGTCCAGTGCTGGTGCGTCCAACAAACTACTGTTTATCATCATGAGAAAGATACAAAATACAGTTTATATTGCTGGCTAGACCACAAACACATCAAATGGTTTGTGGACACACACACAGATATGAAAGCTTGCCATCATCCAAAGCCTGGTTGGGACTCCTGCCAGCATGAAGAGAAAGGTAACTTCACCCACACTTCTCAGTAACCGAGAACAACTGAGAGTGTGAAAGGAAATAAACAACAAACAATACAGTTATTGACTGAAACAAATGAAGTTGTTAAGCCTCAACCCATCAAATACGTCAGAAGGAAGTAACAAGTTCCAATTTATTTTAAAATGTGCTAGGTAAGTTATAAATAAAAAAATCAAATTTGTGACTCAAGCCCAACAAACATCTATAGTTACAATGACTTCAGCCCACACATACAAACCCAAGCTGTCAAGGACAACATGTTTAAACGAGCAGTTACTTATACTACCAACAGAAAATTCATCAAATCCAATTCTGATAATTGCAGTGGTCCTTTATTAATCAAAAACACCATGTTTTCTGTTTGCAGCTTTACAAATGCTGAGAGTTGCTCACAATTCTCAATTTCTTATTGTAAGTTAATTACTTGAGCTTTTCGTTATGTTGTGGAGAGACTAAGTTGGAAATTTTAAGAACTTTGAAGTCTGATAGCTCGTGCTGGCCGTATCTCATTGTTTTTGAATTCAATATGAATTCAAAGATTCATTTACAAAGCCACTGTCCTGTACAAACAGATATGCAGATAAATATAGATAAGACAGAGACACGCACACTTCTCATAAATCTAATGACACAATTATCCAAATGGACTCCAGTGAAGCCTATACAAAGACCTTCGCCATTTGGCTGTTGTTACAGAGAGCTGTTTACAGATGATGTAATAAGGACAGAGGGCATTAGAGTGGAGCTAAGCCAACTGGCCACTAAACATCTCAAAATGCCATCTAATTGACTGGATAGTTTGAAGAATGGGACTGGACAGAACTAAAAGGAAAACACAAAATAATGAGAGGTGGACAGGAAATACTGAATGTTAATTAGGACACCCTACTGGCAAAAGAAAGACCATATGCAATCTACTCACAGCAAAAACTGAGAAGGGCAGTGTAGAAACTAGGAAGGCCATGCTTTCAGTGTGCACTCAGGCACAGGTCTACGAGTCAGCAACCATGCACAGTACTGAAGTATCTTTTAAGAAGGCATTTAATCCCTAAATAGCTCCAGGGGTGCTGTTCTGAAGCCAACTCTATGCCCCAACTTCTCTCTGGAGGACGATAAGCTAAGAATCATGAATTGTGTTGGGTCATGCCTTCTCTTCTCCTCGTTTACAATCTCTATTAAACATCTATCAAGCTAGAAATGGCCTAAAAATAAAAAAAGACAGCAGCGATGGAGCCATTTCTGCAGAACAGCAGTAAGTTAAAGAGAAACAGCTGTACACCACCTCCACCCATGACAACAAGCAACACAAGCATGGCAGGATAGCACATGTATAGCCTTCTCTCAGCTCAATATTAGCAAGTCTGTCAGATCAAGTGGTTTTGCTGCTAAGATCGACTGTAATTGAGAAGCCTATGTGCACTCTGGTTAAGATATTTAGCAAGTAAACTAGCAGAATTTTTAACAAGAGCTACTGCTAAAGCTGTATCAACAGATTAAGCCTTGTGTGTACTGCAGTGCAATCTGTGGTATGTTGAAGCCTGAACACATGCATCCACTCTGTACTCCACTGCAGCAGCTAATAACAGTGCTGATATGCCATTCTGCAAAGCTGCTGTCGTGCTAAAGCGATGTTCGTGCAGGCAGCTAAGATGAGAGCACTGTTATGTTACTGTTATTACTTTGGTAGCTTCTGTCTATCCTAAAGATTTCTGTGGTTTGGGGCTGTAATTGCTGTTTTAAGACACTGCTAATGAATGCAATGCTGCTGCTTCATATTAAAAGCCTTACACTGGCAAACCGCTGGAAGGCTTTATTGTGAAGCATCTACAGGAAGTGCAGCTTTATTTTGTCACCAATGTTAGGAAAATCTGAGCTCTCCTTGGTCTACAAAGGAAAATATGGATGTTTTTCTGCGCAAAATTCATCTGAGGATCAGTTTAAAGTCTAAATTTTTCCCAATGACATTATGGGAAAAGGGTAAAAGCCTTTAACTTGTCATCAAGACATCACTTTTTACACTGCTGTACTGTTATAAAGTAAACTAATCATGCTGCACTGCAGTGTCATAAGTTCTGATCTTGGTTGCTCACAGTCTGGCGCAGTGTGGATGTCTCAACAATTGGCAAATTGAGCATGTGAGTAGGATGCTCGGTGCCTAATGTGTAAGCTGGTGAACATGTTTGAGCATGATGCTGGTGTTGACTAACGGTGTGACGGAAAATCGTCCCACACTGTTTCAGTGGGCCTCAAAAACACACATCAAAGCGGTGAGAGTTGGGGGGGGGACAAGACAGATGAAGAAAACAGGAGAGGGAGGGATTTGAAAAAAAGAAAAGTCTAAAAAGGAAAAAAAATTAACATGAATATGTACTTTGGCAATATTTTGAGGAGACAGCTTGACAATGCAAATCCAAAAAACACAAAAACACAAAGACGAAAGATAGAAAGTACAAAGATGGTCAATAACGTAGAATGAAAGCAAAGACGAGGACTAAAGGAAAGGAATGAAGACTGAAAGAAAGAACAGACGAAAAAGCAACAGAAGACAGGAGAGACTGGGGGATATATTTAGCAGCTCATTAGTCAGAGATGTCCTCTACTCAGCAGGCTGGTCCCTCAGATGAGGCCCTTTGGAAATCATTATGACTGCCTGCTGCTTCAGACAGCCACACACATTTCACTGGAAAACAATTTACAAACTGGCTCTCCTCTCTCCAGCCTTAATGTAGCTTCAAAATAATCCCCAAGTTCTGGAGAGAAGCCCAAAAAACAAAGCTTTGAACAACGCAAAGTGACATGGTGTTTTTAGTGATGACTGCTTGGGTTTTAACATTATATTCACGGCATTAGCATGAAAAATAACTAGTGAGAGCTTGGTTTATAAACGCACCTCTGTGCATTTTAATCCGTTTTGTTTGTTATCAGATCTGACCGTTGGTGTGAATGGTGTCGCCAGTGCCACCACTCCGTGCTTCAACAGTCATTAATCTTTAACACATAGCACCTGTCATCAGTGAGGAAATAACAGCATGCGGTCAGACACAAGCTGCAACCACAAATATATGTATCAGGAGGAAAAAAGTGAAAAACAAACACCCAAATATGTAAAAATAACTAACATCAAGTGGGAGTCAAGAATTTAAAATCCCATCCTAAGATAAGCTCTGTGTTCACAGGCAGGTGGGAGCAATGTGTAGCTAACGATAATGCTGGCCATCTGGGATCTTCACAAAGTAATGGAACTGTCTGGTCAACTGTTTAAAAGTGAATGAAATGGGTCTTGCGTCGCCTGTCCGCACTGCAATATCTGTTTCCATGGAGTATTTCTTTGTCTGGCGAGGCGTTTAAAGCTTCCCTTTAGGATTTGATTGGGTGGGAGAGCTGTTAAATGACACAGGGTGAGAGCAGAGAGTGATGGCTCAAGTGATAAACACACAGGTAATGAAAGAGAAAGGCTGATGGATTCGACCAGACCGGCGCTAATGGGCTCTGGTCTCACCTGGCTAATGGCCGGAGCCTTAAAGAGGGGGGGGGGGCGAAGAACAGAGACATCACAGAAAAGGGGGCTGTGCTGTGCTCAATATATCCAGTCACACACACACACACACACATACACACACAGTGAGTTAGCAGTCCTAATTGCAGACTGGTGATCTAGTGGAGCTGCAGCTTGCTGTGGTTTGGCCTGTGGCTTCCAACAACCCCCCCCTCCCCATCCTAAAAGCCCTCTTTGTTCTCACATTTCAGAAAGGAGCCAGTAGCCAACATATTGCTTTACTCCTGCTTGCCTGCAAAACGCCTTGCTAACAGGACTTCAGGGGACTATTTTGAACAGTTAATTGCACAGGACCTGTTGTCCCCCCCCCCGGGGCTGCACTGTTTGTAAACCCAGCCTATCTAGCAAACTTTCTGCAAGGGAAGGCAGACTCGCACACTGTGGCTTTTTTGCACACACACACATACACCATTTTGTTTGGCTACAGAAAGCAACAAGTTTTCAAAGCCTACAGCTGTTTGAAGATGCCAGAAGTGGGGCATGGCTCATTCAGATATTTTCCTCTGTGGTCGGAGCAGTGACGCTATGCTAGCCACTGGAGTCTCCTCTGTTATTAAAGAGAAAAGGGAGTTGTCGAGTCTTTTTCCTTGAGCAACTCCACTTTCGAGAAAACATCCGCATATCCTTGGGTTGGTCCTACACGCTAGATTCAAGAGCTGTCAAAACAAAAAGAGCTGCCTGTGCAATAGGCCTTCTTCAGCCTGAGAAGAATGTGTTCATCTGAAGCCAAGAATGGACAATCGATTGTCAAAAACAAACACAGATCTCAGAGGAAATTAGAGAGGCAGCCCTCTGCTCCCTCTTCTTGCCCCCCCCCCCTTTTTTCTTTTACCCGGTGACTCCACTTTTCTTCCAGGCCAGGGGAAAGCCATTTCCCGTTCTCACACATGAACATACATAAACGTCACCACCTCGCAGAGCACACAGCAGGCTTGTTTGTGGGAGACTTCTGGTCCTCGCTGGCACTTTCATGTACAGCTTTAACTCAACTTCAGAGGACAATGGGGTTTTAGAGGGCATCCTTTATCTATTTAACTGGACCTACAAGGATGGTCAGAGTCCTTTTTCGCCCCCTGACATATAACACTGTTAGAGCCAAAAACACGCTGTGTGATCATGTGAATAGACCCTTTGGCGCTCTGAGTTCCCATCTTTACTCTTTCGGCTCTGACTCACTGTCTAGGCCCACTTCCTCTGAAACAAACCACAAAAGCTCACTGTGGCACTGACACCATATTAGGAACTAAGCTCTATGCAGCCAACATTAGTGGGATGTCAGATAGACTCAGAACAGACATGAAACAAGCAATATTTGCACTGTGCCCTGAAAATCCTCCAGACTGATGCCATTTATCCTTTGCATACACAAACCCAAGGTGCTGCTTTGTTGCTGTGTGCGTTTACTGGCACTCTGTGTGAATGCAGAGGATGTTTTGTTTAGCATGTTGCCACTTTTGGAAAAAAAACATTCTGAATCATAAACACAAATGTAATCACACGCAGTAATCACAAACGCAAATTTGAGGGAGCCATTTACATTAGCTCAGCAGATACCCTGCTGGTAATCTTGTTTGCAATGAACAGCTGAATGGCAGATATAAAAGACATGACTTGGACTGTGATTGATTCTAAAAATACCTTTGCTCCAAAAGGTTTTGTAACTATATCCTAACAAAGAGTATTAACAGGTACAAGAAATCGTTGTTCTGACCTTTCCACAAAGAACATGAAACCACCAATGCGGAGGCTTAAAGCTTTTCCTTCCTTTGTTAAAAAACACCAAAAGTGGGAGCAAAGAGAACTTCAACCTCTACTGTCGATCATCTCCTCTTTCCATCACTTAAATGCCAAATTTCCTGAAAGAGCAATATCCATAAAAAGACCAAAAGTGACACATAAACCTCCACGGACCAGGAACAGAGGTTTGAGGCTGCTCTGTACTATATTCTGGTCTCTGGTGTTTGGAGCTTTTGCTCTAGTACTCTCAAATGCTGTACAGTATATTTTTTAGTATCCATTTCTATTCATAGCACTCACTGCTATTTGTATGAGTCTGGAATAAGCCTGTCAGCGGTGATGAAATTTCATATTCATGAAAATTTCCAGAGCAATCTCCATCCCTGGAACACGTCGAGGGGATTACCTATGTGAATTATGTATGGTGAGCAGGAGAGAGAGAGAGAGAGAGGGAGAGAAGCCGGTGAACAGGAGAACTAATAACATGATGACTTTTAAAGCTGTAAAATGAGTGCCTCACCTTTATGGTAACATGTCTAATTATAGGTTTAATTTCATACCTTCATGCTAAAAATGCTGCAATTCATATCTTGGTTGTATTAGTATTGTAACTGCCGTTAAGTCCCATTTATAACCTTTGTTTTCTACTGCAATGAAATGAATCTGTTTCTTGTCAATACGCATTAAAGTTTCATCTTTTCTTGCGTGATCAGGATTCAACAGAAAATCTATTAGAAAGGAGCAGTTGGTTATGTTTAAAAATATCTTTCAGCTTGTTTTCTGTTACTTCTGTTATCAAGGAGGCAAGTCTCTAAATCTTTCATTCCTAAATATAAGTTACTTGTGATGTCTGATTAAAAATTTAAGTTTGTACAACAATGCATGGGCTGAGAATGCCAAAAACTCATCAGAAATATGAAATACTACACTCATTCATCATTAACAGGTTAGGGAAGAGATTTATTTCAGTACAGTTTACCTAGAAACCTGTGTATAGGCCATTCACTGGTATTATTAATATATTTTAGCTTATGTTCATATATCAGGTGCTGAAGAGAAAGAACTCTTGACCTGTGAGTCAGCATAAATTGCTACCATGTCTACTATAAGGAAGTAATTATGTTAAAAATACACAGCTATGACAACACCTAAAAATAACCTTTGTACTGTCATCAGTACATGCTGAGTAGAATTTTCCTTTACATTCCTGAAAACTAGGTTGATCACAAAATAAAATAATGCTAGAGTCAAAGCAACAACAAAAGAAACAGTGAAAAAAATACAAAGTTAGTCTGATTGGGTGTGTCATCCACACAGACTCCTCAACAACAAATGAGATAGTCAGTCTAGAAAGATCTAGACCACACAGTTCGTAAATCTCACTGTCTTTCAACAAGCCAGTTGAAAATAGTCCTAGCAGTGGAGTCTAGAGAACTATCTGTCCTTTTCCATCAATTGACTGGCAGTCTTAAAGGTGCAGGTGCATCATGGGTACTAGGAAAGAAATTCTTGGGTGCACATTTGTCTCTACGTAATGCAGCAACGGTCACGAACGTGTTCAATACAGGGTTGATCTTTTGATGTACGACTCACAGAATGCCTTATATGTTATAGCATGTACAACATCCACAAATAACAGTATGTGGATCGCACACATGAAGAGAGGACTGCATACATACACACATACACACACATATACAGTGCAGAGGCACGTGGGCTGGGGATTTAAGGACACATTTCCTTGGTATCGGTAGGCAGGGGGGGTGTGTGTGTGTGTGAGTTGGACGCAGAACGTGAGCACGATCACAGCCCCTCTGGGCTCAACATGAATCATGTGTGTTACATAAGACAGAGAGAGAGAGCGAGAGAGAGACGATACACCAGGGATCAGCAGTGCCCTCCCCTTGCCCATCCACCCATCTCTCTCTCTCTTCCTACTCCTTCTGTTGTTTCTCACACACATTCATTTATTTAAGGCATTAAAGAAAGAAAATCAATTAACGCTTTAAAAACATCCCAGAGAACCCCTTATTCATTATTTTTTCATACATACACAATCCGCCTGCTCTCCGTGGCAAGGACATCTGGCACATTTCACAAGCTGGCTATGTGTAGGGAGTGAGTGTGTGTGGGTAGTGCATGTGTGGAGGTAGTGTGTGTTTGCTTGGGGGGAGGGGACGGAAATATTGGAGGGCTAAAGTGAAAGGAAAGCTGGCACAAGTGGAGGGGTTCTGGCATTGTATTCCCAAAACAAAGAAAGCCAGCTTTATGATGGGCCCTGCAGTGATTGATAAATACCTGTATTTCCTCTGTTTACTGTAACTCCCAGGTGTAAATCTGTTCGATTTCAAAACCTGATACCTCACAGTCAAAGTTCATACTCTAAGATAAGGCTGAAATAAAAACCTGATTTGAGGGCTGTTGTGGGGTAATAATGAAAGCTGGCTAGTCGTGCTAAAAGCCCTCAGAGGACGCTAAATGTCACGGCTGATTAAAACCTTATGACAGCAATGTGACCACAGACAACATCATCTCTCTCTTTCTCTCTCTCACTCAACAGCGGAGAGAAAACTGTTGTGACTCATTAGGGCAGTGAATGGATTCACAGAGAAGGTGGGATCGAGCTCTCAGCTGCTGTATGGAGGCAGAGCAACCTGACCGACCCAAGGGTAAAGGAGACCAATTTAATCTAACTGACCTGCGAGGCGAGGGAAAAAAATAACCGCAATCAATTTGCGAGAGACAGGCAAAGATGGCGGTTTGGTCGATGTGTATCATGTGTGAACAGAGACATTGAGAAAGTGAGTGAGTGCGTGTGTCTTACCTGATGCGTGACCATGAGGGAGCAGGGTGAAGAGGAGGAGAAACGCGGAGGCAGCCAGCCTGTGGGCTAGAGAGGA
Organism: Lates japonicus; assembly: GCA_033238685.1. NCBI lineage: Eukaryota > Metazoa > Chordata > Actinopteri > Centropomidae > Lates > Lates japonicus. The sequence continues at coordinate 92,279 of BRZM01001731.1, read as the reverse complement.
GGAGGAGATGGAGGAGGAAGAAGAGGAGGAGGAGGACGGGGCTCTCGTCTGAAACGCTACCATTCCATCGCACATCTTTTCCTCTGACGACCAGCGAGAGTCCTCTACGGCTTAACCTGTCCAGGCCACATAGAGAGGAAGGGATTTGGGGGGGGGGACTCGGATTACTATCAACATTCAGCGAGGATTACGTAACCAAAAGCAACACAGGAAGACAGCAGGGAATGATAAGGTGGAGGTGGTTTGGGATGAACTATGAATGACTCTGTGTACTTCCTCTTCTAATGCGTTAGTTCCTCAGAACACTGTGCTGCTATTTAAACCACCGCCTAGACAGACAGTCAACAATTTCCCGATAGTGGCGGCAGCAGCGGTCCCTCTGATCTCCCCTCGATCCCCACTCTTGTCTCTGCCACGAAATCTAACTAAATAAACCAGCCGTTAGTCTCTGCCATAGATGATGTAACGGGGAAAACGGTCTATGATGATTAGGGCGACAGAGGGGAGAGAGAGTCAGCGCAAAAACAAAACAATGATTACAACTGCAACTTTTTTCTAAAGCCCTGTTGGTGAGGAGAGGCACTGGTCCAAAGATTTACTGCATTTCTCTGGAGCTTCATCATAAAATAAACAATATTTCAATGCTTATGACTCAGGCTGCTCCCTAGTGTTTGGCCAGAGTAGCTCATCAGCAAAACTTTGTAAATTTATTCATTATTTGTTTAATATTAGTTTGTTCATTTATAAAAGCAGGCTTTTTAAAACAGGAATTCCTCAAAAGTAGTTATTAAAGAGTCATGATGAAGAGGACACAGTGTTTTATAGCTGAATGACAATCAGATGTTATTCCACGGTCTACTCAGCTGTGGTGCTACTCTGCCATATGCTACAGATTGTTATCAGTAATAGAGTTTGATGGACAAATTACGTAAAGATAACTACATCAGGTGCCGCTTTCTGAAATATCTCCTGTGTTTTTTAATTGCTCATATGGCCAAACATACTGTATGAGCTGATGATAGGTGTAATGTATAATTTATAGCTAATATCAACCAATAATATCAGTCTAACAAGGTTCTATTTTGTTCACTGCACCACGTATTACACTGTTTTTCCATTTATCTAGGTGTTTTTCCTCTGTAACACCAGTGTATCAGTAAATGTAAAACATCCAACATGTAAATGGAAAATCAAATTCTGTGCTCCCAGACCAGCTGGATGGCAGCATAGAAAAGCAGGGAGGAGATAAAGAGTTTGTGAGACACCTTTAAACAGCATTAGTGGATTGGGGAAAAAACACAGCCATATGCATGCAGACAAAAACACTGCCAGCCTCTCTTCACAAATCTCTCCACGATACCAACTTAACTAACTTCCTAAAAGCATTTGTTGGTTGATTGGGGGGATGCAACGAGACGTACACTATCATTACGTAAATGAGATGCAGGTGCACATAGCACCAGTTATGTTGCATCAGAGACACTGGGATGAAGTAGCTGCGTTTTGTGGTAGGCAGCATATCCTCAAGAGCGGGCAGAGGGCCCATTACAGTTACACCGGGCTGCTGAGCTAATGGCTATAGTAATGGCATGGCTGCACTTAGACAACCACAGATTTGATTGCAGATCTGCCACGTGGCCACTGGCGCTGCCATATATACGGTCAGGAGCTACTGTGATGAGGAATTAACAGTAAACAAACACCCATGGTTTGGCCAACAGTATTCATGCTACATGTTGGGAGGGTGAATCCACTGGATTGCATCAGAGCCAATACAGACCTCATTAAGTGGATCAGCCAAAGATGACAGATCCACATTAAATACAATTTTGTGTCAGTGTCATCAAAAAATTCTCTGTTCTGTGGCTCTTAATATGCTGAAATTCAGGTTCAGCACATTTTAAACTACTGCCGTGCTTCCACATTTGTGTGTCCTGCACTAGCCTAGATTTCAAATGCCCAAAGATCAAGATCTTTTAAACTGGCAGGAAATTTCCAACACACACAAACAGCAAGGCCCCCCACTGCCTGCCACCTCTCTGATGTAGGAAGGATGGAGAAGCATACCTGCATGTGGTGCAGGCCAGTGGGAGAGAGTGACGTAAGTCTGCTTTGGCAGGACAGTTCGGTTACCGCATTGAGCCAAAGGGCAGCCGGTCAAAAACACATGCAGGGGACTCGTGCCAGCCATTTGATCCATAGACGCTTTCTCATTTGTCCATGTTGGGATCAGAGTGCTGCTGCTAAGCCCTGGGTTACAGATAGGCTTTACATTAACACGTCTTAGAGAAATCAAGGACAAACAATGCCAGGTCAAAGGCAGGACAATAAATATAACACGTTTTTGTTCAAAGGCAACTGTTGGGATGTAAATAATCACTTGGGATGGCATTTATAAAGCAGGCCTGACCTTCGGAGAGAGCTGAGGGCAGAGTATTGAACGGCCAGTACATTTGCAAAGTGAAAACTTAAGCAGAATTAGCTTAATTGCTTTCACACAAAAACGTCTGAGAAAGGAGAAAGTCATTAACTCTGTGCTAAGGTATCCCAGAAAATACAGCAGTCCAATTAGTTAGAACAAGATAGCTCCGAGCCTTAAAGGAATATTTTTGCAGATCTCCTCATGTGCTGACTCTATGTTCATGCTTTTAATTGATTAATAATGCAGCAGGCAGTTTGACAGCAAAAGAAACACAGAAATATTTCAAGTTTGAAAGTCAACTCTCTCACTTGCAGCTGTGTTGGTTTCCTGTCAGACACCACCAAAGATGTTGAGCTTGATACGTTACATTAAAGAATGTGCTCCTATTTTAAACTTCTGTTTCCTGGAACAAAATTTTGCATCAAACCACGTAAACAAACACTTCCTGCCCCCGGCTATGTGAAGCCAAGTAACATTAGCTTGCCCCAATCACAATTTAGGGCAGCTAATGACACTGGTGTATGTATAATCGAAGTGTTCGTGTTTAAATAGCTATCAGCATCTGAACAAAGTCATTCTTAATGGCTGACATTCAAGTCATTATCACAGTATGACTACTTTCAATTATATTAGTAGCAATGGAATAGGTTATTTGACAGAAAAGGCTCTGTGTGTCTGAGACCTAGATTTAATAATTTCAAATGTGTTAGCTTCAGAAAACACAACTATCCCTACATAAAAAAGAGCTACTGTGAGCACTGAGTGGCATGTGGTTTAATTGTCACCATAATGAATGTGATCGTGTGTTCTAATCCAATTAAGAAACAGCACTCTGCACAACAGGGTAAAGACGAGAGGCAAGACCAGACATCAAACCATCGAACAAAACTGGTGCTGCCAGTTCTGGCTTGCCTCTATGTTCATATGGAGGAGTAGAGTATATTGTACAATCACAAATCTGTAGCTCTCTGTCAGATTTACAGAACAGAGAGGAACTGCAAGTTTATGAGAAAAAGCTGTGTTGAAATCAAACATCATGCCAGGCCAGCTCATTATGAAGATGCACTGTTGCAATTCAAGAATTTATGAATAGCAACATATCTTTGTTACGCCTGACATTAGTCCTGTGTTTGTACATTTTAAAGCTCAGTCAATTTTTACTTAATATTCTGGCACATAAAACTAAAGCTGAAATGATAAATGGATCAATTCTGACCATTTAGATGATCAATATGATAAAGTCATTTATGAAGCAAAAATACCAAACGTGTTCAAATTCCAGCCTCTCTGTTGGGATTTGATGCTCTTCTCTGTTTTATGTCATTGTTAATTTAACATCTTGGGGCTTGTCTGACAAAGAAACAAATCACTAGTTGCAGGTCTAATAACCCTGCTTAAAAAAGAAATGTTGTTTATCAGCAGTGTAGGTCATGTTTCAACTCACTGCATTAAGAAAGTAGAGTTTTTAAAGCAAAAATACTTTGTCTGTTTAGTCTACTACTTGGGGAAAAAACTATGCAACTCTCCACTTCAGACACCAGTGAGACAACCAGCCAGCCAGCAGGCTGCTACTGCAGTTTTTCAGCTGCCCGGGGCTCCTGGAATGCAAAGGGAGCCAAGGAGAGCAGCAGCACAGGCATGTGTCCGGGAACAGAGAGCACTCAGTGTGCCAGAGAAACAGCCGAGAGGAGATTTCCACCCGATAGGCCCCAGTGCTACTGCTGCTGGTGGAGCCCGTCTGGGCCTGCGGAGGGAGCCCTGAGATGAGGCTCTGCATGGCAGCACAGAAAAGACCCTTTGTTACGAAGCATTTTGTAGTGTTAAGCCCCACAGCGCCTGAGCATCCCTCTGCATCGCCTCAAGGAAGGACAGAAACAGACAGAAAAAAATGGAGAAGAGCGAAAAGAGAGAAGGAAGGAAGGACATAAAGAGAGTGAAGTAAGATGAAACGTGACAGTTAAAGGGGAAACGCACTAAAAATGAGAGAAACACTGGCATATGTTACACTGACAGTGGTGAAAGGTAGGAAAATCCGAGAATGGGACTGACGCCAAACAGTGTTCTTATCTTTGCTCACAAGATGTTTTCTTCTAGCTATGTTGTCAAACAGAAACAGCCTCTGAAAGCTGGACCGGGAATCATAAAACTCTCAGTGCAGTTACACAATGTGTTTTAAATTGAGATCCATAAAAGCTGCACATTGTATATCTGCTAGTTACTCTGTGAAAGCCAGAGCTTGTACAATGTGTAAGAACTAAACAAGTCAATCCGAACAATGGGAGTCAAATGAGTGATTGTAACACTTCTGCAAAGAAAAACATCTTTAGCTCTGAATCATGGCATAAAAACGCTGAACTCTGTCCAGCAATATACACATCGGGTATTGTTTAAAATACTGTATCAACAACTCACAGGTGTGATTGGATTAAAAACATTATCGGGAAATAATAGAAGCAAGCAACTCCCCACACCACATAAAATAATAACTGCCAGTAAAAATCACTCAGGGTGATTTTCTAGGAACAAAGTGGAGCAATGACTCAGTTTGGTCAGTTTTTAGAGTTGGTTGTTGAACACTACAATGCACAACAAAGTTGCTTAGGAGCAGGACAATGCTCACTGACAGTGGACTTTATAATTATGGGGGCAGACTGAAGAAAATTGCCTCTAGGGGTGAGCCATATGGATAAACTCCTACATCTTGTTAAATGTACTCTAATGCAATACTGATATACAGTATCAGTTACTACGGGAAAACCTACAGAGAAATTGTTAATGGATAAAACACCCAGACAGCACTGTCTGTTTTTGGCCAATCCAGCAAATGAAACCCTGACATAACAAGGTAGCCTATCAAGTTTATGCAGAAATCAATCTAAAATCCAACATTTCCATGAAACAGGGAGCTTCAGAAAGAGATTCAAACCAGTGGAGCTTCAACCATTAGTTAATTAAACAGTTGATCAAAATAAAAGTAATTGCTGACTATTTTGATCATTTATTATGTCATTTTTCAAGAAAAAATACCAAACAGTTGATGGGTCCAGGCTCTCAAATGTGAGAATTTGCTGTTTTTTCTTAATCTTACATTAAGTTAAATTGAATATATTGGGGTTCTGAGCTGTTAATGGCATCACCTTAAGCTCTAGGGATAGATTAACCGGCAGATAATAAAAATAATTCTTAGTTGCAGCACTACATAGCATATAAAACAGATAGATACCACTATATAAATGATGTGGCAAAATGTGATAGATGACAGATATATCATTTTCTCCAGCCCAAGTTTCAGAATAACGTGGTGCACAACGATTTGGTGAAAACATTGGTCACAGCCCTGTATTAGATACAGCACAGGAGGCTATTTTTAGAGGAAACATTATACCAGGATACTTCCCTGACATCAGTGGTTTCTCAAAATGTATATTTAATGATGAACAACAGCTCACATTTGGACTTCCCTGCCCTTTTTGCTATTGCAAGTGTGATATCTAACCCTACCCACAGCTGTGCACAACAGACGCCTCGCAAACTTTTCTCGGAACAAAAGCTGAGGGAGTGGGAAAATTCACACTGCTGCAATTTATCTGAGGGAAAGGGATCCTCCAAACACATTTAATACATCATCCCCGCGACTGTACCAGCCGTGGTCAACTGTCTTCATAGGCTAGCAGCCCCTAAAGCAGAGTCACACGCTTCGACACGTGCAACTGTACAGCGAGCTATTTAAACAAAGAGTGTGGTTGGCTGCCAACACACACACACACACACACACACACGACGACGGACAAAAACAAAGACAAAACCAAAGCAACTCCTTTCTAACAAAGTAACATAAGGCTAAGCCTTTGTTTCGGTAAGTCGCATGTTTATACACCATTATGCGACAACCGTTTTTTTTTTTTTACTCAACCACACAATCATGTTCACATGACCAAAATGTAACAATACAGTAACGTTACAGCTGTTACAGACAAGACAGGACTGACTAACCTCAAGAGCCGGTTTTCTGTTTTCCTGTATTTCTTAACACTTTGTTGAGCTGGGTTGTTCCCTCTGATTAAAACTTATATCCAGCTGAATACTATAAGGTAGACGTGACAGCAACAAAATACAGCATTTACCCTAACGTTAAAAGATAGTCTCACTGGTCGCGGCTAGCTTAATTAACAACATACTTCCTTAGTTGGCAAACACAAAACTGACAACTCATTGTTCTCCTCGGCAAGTTATTAATCGTTGCTCTAGCACTGTCAACATTTTTTATGTTGTTTATAATTATGTAATGAACAAAAACAGGCAACGGTAGGAGAGATAAACAGCGAGCAGGAGATCTCGTAGTGGCCTATCTGTGCTTAGCTTGCGAAAGAAAAAACAGACAAGACTCACCAACGTAAAGGTTACCAGCGGCGAGCCTCTCTCCTCTCTCTCGTTCACATTCGAGGCATTAACGGTTGTGTAAAAAGGGGAGACAGCCAAAAGAAGAATGTGGCAGGAAAATACAATATATATATATATATGTATGTATAACGTCTTCGCCGTCTGGTTCAGTGTTTCTCCGCCGTTGTTCCTCGTCCTCGGCTCGTCAGCTCTTTATTTTAGGTGAGCGGAAACACTCGCTGCGAGAGAGCTCTACCAGCTGCCTCGCTCTCGCGCGGTCTCCATGGCTACCTCGTTGAAAGGGCGGATCCAAATTCTGTCAAGCACAAACCACACAAGGCTCGACTTCAAAATAAAAGCACAGGATTTGGTGGTGGGGAGACAAAAGAATTCACAAAGAAAAATACACCAAGACACCAGAACAATAAAAACGGCAGATACCTTCACTAAAAGTTAAAACTGCAAGCACTGTGGCGCATGTGTCATTATGGTGCTTTCCTCATTAACATGTAAGCAAATTACTTTTTTTTAAAAAGTGAATAGATGTAAATAAAACCCATGCAGCAAACAGACATTAAAATTTAGCTTCTTATCTTCAGACGTTAATGATCTGTAAGGTTTAACTTAGCTTAAAAGATTAAACAGTAATAGCAAAGAGGCAAATGTTTAAGCACCCTGTTAAAAAAATGGGATAGAAAAATTATTATTATAAAAGAGAAGGATGAATGCCACTAAATATTAGCAAATTCTTGATGCAAATGTCCTGCAGTGAGTCAAAAAGCTGTAAGTGAAAAGAGGATGACTTGGCCTGCGACAGCCTCTGACTGGAATATCATTTGAAATCTGTGACTAGATCTTAAACATGCTGTTTTACCATGTCTACTTCCTGAAAAAAACAGCAATTGCTTCTCATGTAATCCAAATTTTCATAAATATTTCCTATTGTCAGATGTTGGAACAACACCAGGGACAAAGATAAAATTTAGGTCTTAATCTCTCTATCTTCTCTAACAGTTAACGCTGAGGTCAGACTGTTGCCTTTGCAAGGGTGTTTCATTGATCATTTGATATGTTTTTTTCTCTTTAGCTGTGTTGTACATCACTACAGTGTGCATATGCATTAGATCTACACTTAGGTACTTGTGAAACCCCAAAGGTGGCCATTTAAAAACACACATTATTGATGTGTGTAAAGAGAATGTGCAAATTATATTATATAATATACAGTATAGTACTGTATTTACACAGTGCACTTGCAAGTAAAAGACAGACGAGAACGAGTGGGCGGAAAGCTTACTTTCATTGACTCAGAGGGGAGAAGAAGTGAAATCTCTCATCATACCTAACCACACTTCTCTGCACAGTAAACATGCAAGAGATAATGCGTCACCGCGAAGAAACATCAAAACAGGCAGTCACCTGTTTTTCAAATCTCTACCCACTTCCTGTACCCTGAGAGAGTTCATAAAGAATCTGCAAACATCTCTGTCATAAAACAGGAGGCCAGACAGCATTTAATCTATCATGCCATCCAGAATATAGAGAGCAGTTTCTCTATAGAAAACAAATGGGTTATTGATTTTCTCCATGAAATATAGAGGGCAACTATGGCATCAAAATAAGGTTTATTATTGAAAAATGTTGACTAGGGAGATATAAACCAGATTTGGCTTTAATGTGAGGATAATTTAATCCATATCATACAGTAATCCGTCCTTTATCCTCAGTGGCTAGTGCACTGTATTCCTCATACTTTTGAATATTTCTTGTGTTGTCCTTCAATTGTTAGTCTAAATAATCAGTCTCTGTATGTGTTATGATGTTATTGCCCTTAGCAAACAGTGCAAAGGTCCTCTCCAGTCATATGAATCATTTTGTGCAATAACTGAGGAGGTAGCTCTCTGTCTGTGTGCCACAATGCCTCAATGTCCAGAACAGATCACTGTTAGTTAAAACCATGACATTTCATTTCATAGATCCAAACACTATAGTCAGATGTTTACAGGTTTGTTGATACCATGTAGTTGTTAAATCCACTTTCACTTTCACTTTTGGCTCTTCCAGTTAAATTTAGCTGCCTCTCTTATCTCTTCTCACACCCCTGCCCTGTCTTAATTTCCCCTCTCTGTCTATGAAAGATTCCTTTCCCTTCTCCTCTCCCCTCTTTGTGGTAGAAGAGGTTTTGAAGTCCCAGCGCTGGCCAACGAGTGAATAATAGGATAAAACTCCAGCTTAACACCTTGACATGCCACTGAGCCCTGTAAAGAACCTCTGACAAGACACCCACAGGTACACTTTGGAAATATGCAAGAGGCAGCAGTGTCTCAGAGTGTCCTATCAATATGCTCTTTACAGTATGAAATGCAGCGAGGTGGTCCATTACTTTATCAGATCATCTTCCCCATAGAGGAAACACATGTCGTGCAAATGATTCTCCTGCCATGTACTGCTCTTGATTTACTGTGTTCACAACAATAAGACCAGGGCATTCTCCAAAAAACATATGCTGAATTAGAAGATTTAGATTAAGTAAATTAAATAATAGTTTTGTACAAGGTGGGCCTCCAGTGTTTATTCTGTGCCAATGCTGACATCTAGTGGATGCTTCGCCTCCTTACCTACATGGTTCCTGAGTCGCTCACATTTGTTGGCAAATTACTAATTATTAAGATATGTAATATTATTTTTATCTAATTTTAGAATTAACATTTATAAGAAACTATTTTTTTTTAACGAATTTGTATTAAAATGTAAGAGAGACAAGTGAACAGAGGCAGCTGATACAAAACCTGTGTACCCCCCCTTCTTTGGCAAAGTGGTTTAACCCAGTCGCCGCTTCCTAGTCGATAACTGCTGTTTCTATAATCATCAGTACCTCATTGCTTTAGTACAGGTATGGTTTTTAGTCTCTTTCTGGCTGGTGGGCGATAATACTTTAACAGGTATTAACAGTGTGTCCCTGTTTATTATTCGCGGTTGTAGTTCGTTCATTAGTTTGTCCAAAACAAAGGCGCTGCACAAAAACAAAAAACATAACCAAGCTGAAACCGGCAAACTTACTTTCTTGCTAACTAGCTTGCTAATTAGTCCACATCTCTAGGGAGAGAAGTTCATGCACTAAATGTAAAGTTTGCTCTCATGTTTTGGCTTTTTTTTCATCCAGGGAACTGAGCTGTGTTACCTTGACCTTTCACCCAGTTAAATATAACTCTGTCCTTGAATGCACCCTGCTAGGAGGAGAGAGAGGGAGACATACAGAGAATAACGAGTCAGTCAGTGTTATAGAATTGGTTGAAGGATCAATTTGGATGCAAATCGTAATACAAATGTCAGTGGCCATCATAGGTGCTTATAAACAAGGATTATATATATGGAGCATACAAAGATGTATAAACATAAAGACATTTAAATTAAAGAATAGTGCAGTTTATCACAACTTAGGATTCATTTTCATAGCAAAAAAACTACCATTGCATCAGTCACAGCTTTACCATGTGTTAATTGCTTTAGGAACAAAGCTACATCACTACAGCTAAGACATTTGGGGCAATAAAAAACGGGTGGTCAGACAGGCTGTATAAACCAAGTTTATCTAGGTTAGTAAAAGCATCTGAAACATTGAGGTAACAATCACTTATTGCAAGTAGCTGTGTGTACACACACCTACAGTAAATCTGGCAAGCTGAGACAGGAATCTTACACCAAACAGTTTGAGTAACTAATTTTAGTGTTGCCCTTACTTTTACCTTTCAAAATAAGTTTGGCTTACGCCATCATATTCCTGAGTCTGAATAAATCAACTTGGAAGTACAGTTATTACAGCTACAGATGGGACTCCCCTCTTTGACTCCAAGAAACCACCAGTAACTAAAGATTTCAACCTTTTAATGTTTTATTGCCACAGTTTTTTTTGTACAGGGGGACAGTATATGCTCAGGTGCAATAATATTATATATAATAAATATAAAATTAAGCAACAAAAATAAATTCAGCTAACAGCCTTAACCCCTCTACGAAATCAACAGGCTGTTTAAGATACAAATGTCCCCAAATTGGACAGAGTGTGCTGCCCTCACTGACTCAATAAGTGAGTCTCAGCTTTGGGGGATCTTTCGCGTACTTTGAAGGGCATTCATTACAGTTTGGCTTTGATGTAGATATGTTAACCCTGCTACTCACCGAAGACTGTGAAATCCTTAAAAAGTTCAGGATACAGTAGCTTTTGTTGTACACACTGGACTGAACAAAACAGTTTGAACCAACATCAGACTGAACCTCCTGAGAACTGAGGCTAAACCACGAGAAACACTGCCTCATGCCATAGTGTGAATGGTGGTACAATGATGTAATCCTCACCCGTTTGTAATAGATAAACAAACTGCATAGTCAGGGACCAAAATTATTTGAATCAACAGGTGATATGAAATTTTCAGATGAGAGGAAAAAAAGAGGATTTTTTGGTAAATAACCTTTGGGTGACTGGGATGAAGTGACTACTGCTACAAAGTCTACAAGGACTGTGTGTTTGATACTGAAATGGTCAGATTATGGTGTGTCGCACAAACACACACATTCCAGTAATTACAGCTGCACCTCACACTTTGTAGGGACTCCCAAGGCAACGGTCTCATGCTGACTGTGAATGTTTTGTTGTTTTGTTGTTTTTATCTTTGAGATATGATACCATCTGGTCAGTTTTGCCTCAAATGAATTCATAAATGGCCAAATAGCCATGGCAACAAGTGGTTGACTGATTGAGACATTTGTACTGTATTAGTTAATTGTAGAAACTGCGAAGAAAATCTTCAGTCAGGTGTTGGTAGAGACCAAGTGGGTGGGCAAGGTTTCCAAGCAAAAGTACATTGGATTTACTGTTGTTGGCTGAGGCTGGAATTACACTGACCCTATGATCAGACTGTTTTACACAAAAAAAAACACATGGAGACAGGGGCTGTAATATTAGTAGCATGTATATTGCTTTGACCATGATAATGCTTGAATTCACTGGGCTAAAGTGCAAGTTCTCTATACGTACATATACACCTAAACCCATATGTAAAGGATTTCTCAAATTAATAACAAGTTGTGTTCCAGCAACACTAATTGACTACAAGAAATTATTTGGACAAACCCTATACTTCTAATGGAAACAAAAGTAAATACTTCCATTTAAATTGTAGTGATGTGGGTGGTGATAAAAACACAGATGAGTAATAGGAAAATTCGGGTTATTGTATGCTGTCCTTTGCTTTCAGAATATAATTGGGAATTGTTTTTCTGACAGTTGTATAAACAATCTATGGTTGGGTAACTCCAGACAATATCAAATATACAACGAGCCAGAGTTTTAATGATCAAACTTAATGAAGGGCGATATTTTATTATTTTGTCTTGATATTCATTTATTTATCTTTAATCCGCACTTAACTTAAAAGTAAAAGCGTAAAGTGAGCGCATCCATCATATCAGAGGTGGGTAACACTGTTTTCTAATACCTGCTGAATAGAGGCATAATATTGTGTGGACAACAGTTGAAGTACTCTAAAAGCATAACACCCAGGAAAAAGCAATACTTGCCACATTATGGAACACCTGTCATCACTTCATGTGCCTGATGCTCCTTTGGCAAACTTTGAGGAATCATCAACACATATTACTTCGAAAGTCTTTTGGCTGCACAAGACAGATGGAAGACAGAAATGCAATTTATTGCTGTTATTAATACATTCATGGGTGCAGACAAGTTTTTCTTTTCCTCAAAGTGACAATTATGGAATCATTAGCAACAGGCAAAGATGCCTCTAGCTGTTGTGATAGCTTCACTTTTATTTGGTTCACACGGTGATGTACTGATGGCATGGTACTGACTTACCTGAATAAATCTTTTGCATTAATGGCAAGGCTATTACCTGCCTATACTTATCAAGGTGCTGCTTTTTCCCTGTGCCTGTGTGGGTTCTCTCTGGTTACTCTGCCTTCCTCCACAGACCAAGACATGCAGGTTAATTGGTGACTCGAAATTGCCCCTAGATGTGAATGTGAGTGTCATTGGTTGTTTGTCTGTATATGTTGGTCATGTGATGGACTGGTGATCCATACAGGGTGTACCCCGCCTCTTGTCAATGTAAGCTGGGATGAGCTCCTTCATGACCCTTAACAGATAAGTGGTATAGATAATGAATGAATGAATGAATGAAGCTTATACATCATTGTTTGCAAATTCATATTCAAGAATGTGCTCTTGATTGGATAGATCCTGCTTAGACTTAAAGTAGTACGAAAATTCTCTGTCAACTTCTGTCCTTCACAATCAATAAAACATGGGAAATTAGAGTTTAATGATTTTCATGTTTTAATGATTTAATGGTGCAGGGAGGCAACGATTAGGCACTTCTTTCCAATTAGCAATGTGTTCTCATTCTCCACGCCTGATATGAAAAATGAACAGATACATATTAAATAAATATTACATATATTCATATATATATTTATATATTTCCTGACAAACATATTCATGCATATTTTTTCCTCTCTGTGTCCGTGTTATTTAATTTTTCTTAGCTGTTTTTGTGTGTGGTTGTGTCCCTTTTGTTTTTTGTGCACTATGGGCCGCAGTGTTGCTGTTTTTGCTGTGGCCTCACTTGCACTTTTTACAACCCCGCATCTGGGGATACTGTATACGCAGCCATGGCCCTGTTGTTTGTATTAGGGGTCAGCTGTTGGCGCTCTGCAACTCAGAGCTGCTGCCCTAATAGAGGCCCGATGTTCCTCGTGAACTACGCAGGAGGAGCAGGGGGGCCGTGCCGGAGCTGAGCGTCATGCTCAGAGGCGTTACAGACGATCCTCGTCCAGTCATCATGGCTAACATAAGATCTCTCCAAACAAGATGGATGAGCTGATGGTGCTGACCCAGCACCAGAGGGAATATCGGGACTGCAGCATCTTGGTGTTTACAGAGACATGGCTGACCACGGACACGAACACTGCTCTGGACGGGTTTCATCTGGTGAGGGCGGACAGAACAGAACAGAGTGGTAAAAGGAAAGGAGGAGGACTGGCTGTGTTTGTTAATGATAGATGGTGTAACTATGGGCCTCTGAACACAGCACCCTCATGCCCTTCTTATTTCTGGTGATTTCAATCACGCCTCTCCGAGACTGAAGAGGCTCTGAAGGACTGTTTTGAGACAACTGTGTGGACCAAGCTCGAGTGACTCTCATGGGGAGGACGACAGCCTAACAGACTGCGCCGGACTATATCCAACTTCTGTGTGGGCGCTGCCACCAGGACTGTGCGGTGTTTCTCTGACAATTAAGGACTTCAGCAGCTACAGGCGGTGGCGCGGCATCCCACCTGATAGAGACCCTGGGTGGCTGATTCCCAGCCCATCTCTGGCCTCGGTGAGACAGTCAATGGACCGCTGCAGTTTGCCTCAGCCTGGCATCGGAATTGGATGATACTGATCATCTACCTTCTCCACAGAGCTCTCTCATCTGGATAAACATGGGAGCACTGTAGGAATCATGTTCTTTGATTTCTCAAACTTTCAACACCATACAGCCCATGCTCCTGAGACAAGCTGGAACTCATGGGGTGGACCAGCATCTCACATTCTGGATACTGGATTACCTCACCAACCAATCTCAGTATGTGAGGACAGAGGACTGCGTATCTGACATGGTAGTCTGCAGCACGGGGTCCTGGCTCTGTTCCTTTTCACCCTCTACACTGCAGACTTCCAATACAACTCACCTCACTGCCACCTGCAAAAGTTCTCTGAAGACGACTCTGTAGTCATCAGCCTCATCACAAATGTGGATGACAGGGAGTACAGAGATCTGAAGCAGAACTTTGTGGACTGGTGCCTGCAGAACTGCCTCCAGATCAATGCAGGGAAGACCAAAGAACTGGTGGTGGATTTCCACACGAGCAGACACTCCCCCCCAACACCATTGAACATCCAGGGAAGAGACATTGAGATGGTGACATAAGTACCTGGATGTTCAGCTGAACAATAGACTGGACTGGTCAGACAACACTACTGCACTTTACAAGAAGGTTCAGAGCAGGCTCTGAGGAGACTCAGGTTCTATGGAGTGCAGGGGGCACCGCTGAGGACATTTTATGACACTGTTATGGCATCAGCCATCTTCTATGGAGGGGTCTGCTGGGGCAGCAGCATCTCAACAGTGGACAGGAAGAGACTGGACAAGCTGATCAAGAAAGCCAGCTCTGTCCTGGGGTGCCCCCTTGACCCTGTGGAGGTGGTGGGAGAGAGGAGGATGATAGCAAACCTATCATCCCTGATGGACAACGAGCTCCACCCCATGCAGGGCAGTCTGACAGTCCTACAACTCCACTCAACACCTGATGCTATAATTAGATATTACCTAGTTTTATTGCTACGTTAGCAGTTAATACTTTAATTATTACTATTATCATTACTACTACTGTATTGTTGGCATCACCTTACATTTTATATGGAACCTGTGTTATGCTATACCCCCCCCCTTTCTCAACCCAACTGGTTGAGGCAGATGGCCGCCCACCCTGAGTCCGGTTCTGCTCGGGGTTTCTGCCTCTTAAAAGGAAGTTTTTCCTTGCCACTGTCGCCTAGTGCTGCTCTTGGTGGGAACTGTTGGGTCTCTCTCTGTAAATACCTATTTTAAAGAGTATGGTCTAGACCTGATCTATATGAAAAGTGCCTTGAGATGACTTTTGTTGTGATATGGCGTTACATAAATAAAATTGAATTGAATTGAATTGATTTGAGCAGCTCCTTCAGCTATAGGCTGCTTCATCCAAAGTGTGTGAAGGAGAGGTATCGCAGGTCCTTCCTTCCTGCCACTGTCAGACTCTACAGCCAGCACTGCTCCTAGTAGACCACACAGTCACATGGACCATTTCACTAGGTTCTGCACTTTAATCTATCCTAATCCAAAACAGCTGCTATCAGTCATTCACTGTGTGCAATTCCATTTCAAAATGTGCAATATCTGTATTTAGTTCATTTTCTGTCTCTATGTATAAAGTCCTGTGTATATTGCTCTTCTGTTAATATTTTTTTTATTACATTGTCCTGTTTATACTGTTCTTATGTTTATATTTTTGATAATATTATCTTGTTTTTATCTTGTCTTTTACTTGTATTTATGTCTTTTTCTATCTTTTCAATCACTTATGCTGCTACAACAATGTAAATTTCCCCATTGTGGGACTAATAAAGGATTATCTTATCTTATCTTAGCTAAGCTTGCTGTTACTGTGCACGTATGCTGTAGTTTTACTTTATTCAATTAATTAAATCTAGATAGCAATATAATTAATCCACTTGTTCTTCTGAGATGTGTAGGACTCCAGTAGTCCATCTGACTGTGGCTATATTGCTGTTATAATGTTTTTTATTTTTATTTTTGACTGTGCTTCTATCGACCATAATCTGGAATTAGGTCATGTAATAAAAGTGGTGAGAGTTCAAAACACCCTGTTTCCCTTTTAACAGAATATTATTATTATCCTTAGATAGCTTTGACCTTCACATTGATCACATTTTCTCAGACAGATGTGATTACAGTTTGGTCTGGCCCCTAAAAACTAGTGTTAACTTTGTCAGCTATTATTAGATTTAGTCTAAGTTTACAGATCATTTCAAGGAGATGTCTCTTTAGACACGCTATTTGTTCATCAACAGTGTTATATAGATTTAGTCATGGGTTTTGATCATCCTCAAAGTCTCCTGTTTGTCATTTAAATTTCATTATAGTTTTCATTTACATTTGAGATTTTGAGGATGAACTGAGACAGTGTGAATTTGATATGAATAGTCAATGTAAAATACTTTGTTTGTTGACATTTGTTTCCATCTTCTCATTCTTATGGGTCCCATGAATCACTGTGGTATGTAAAAAAGTAGTAGTAAAACCAAAACTTTGTCAATCTGACAGACAAACACATGTAGTGTGTGTTCTACTGCAGACTGATGTTTATGTTGCTTCTTACTTACGGTTCCCTGTTAGAGCTCAGATGATCTCTGTTGGAGGTTCTGATGAACTCTTCTTCAACAGGAATCCAAATAGACTTGTTTTGGATCAGGGAGGGGTGGTGATGTGTAAAAAGTATTACCAATCACACATATAGAGCAGATGAAAATCTATTGTATTTATATATGTTTTACAAATTGGATCTCCAAGTCCCTCCTTTGTAGCAGACATCTGAAACATGTTGTCAAGATAAATAAACTAGGCCTTGTCTCATGGACTCTTTCAAAGCTTGCTCATTTGATAGTTTTGTTGCTCTCATTCTAAAACATTACATATCTCATCATAACACAGTCTTTGGGCTTGTGCTGTCAGACATTAGCATTTATTAATGTCCTAAAATCAGATTGTATTTTAAGGTAATTTTCTATCATAACTGTAAGAATAATGCCATATATAGTTTGATGCTTTTCAGGCCTTATAGACTGAAAGTCAATCCAAAACACAATCAACATTTAGCCTGACACATTAACCAATGTAAGTGTTGCTGGGCAAAAGTGGTCTCTTCAGCCATGAGTAGTAATTAGAAATGGTGAAGCGGTTTTCGTGGACAGAAAACAAAGCCTATCAATTGCTTCATCAGACAAACCAAACTACATTGAGAATTCTTGAAATTTTTAAAGGTTTCCTCACCGAGTACCAGAGATGAACACTGATGTTTAATAACTTCTAAGTCTGTTTTTTTAACTGATCTTCAGTTCGGCAATACTCTTGAACTTGCTGGCTTGATTCTGGCAGTTTAAGTTGCTGACTATCACTCAACAATGCACTTCTCACAGGAGATTGTATCCACTCACCAAAGTTACATGCTGCAAGAATGGATGAAGTGTGAATAACAGAGGTGCCATACTTCTTATTTCAAGTCAGTATATCATAAAAATTATTTTGAAGCTGTTATTTTAAGTTGGTAAAATGGTTGCATAAAGTTAATTTGAAGTCAGTCTTGCTGCTGGAGGAAAGGAGGAAATAAGTGAGAAAGTGTATTACTAATAGGTAAATATAACTTTGAGGGTTTACACTGCTGATTTATTTTAAATGTGTTATTTTTTTACAAAGCAAAAATGATCTTCAGTTAAAAAAAAAAAAACTGCATATCGTAAATCTGTGCGATCTGTGTGGGAGAGGAAATGAACAAAAGACATTAAATGTATGTGTGTGGGAGTGTGCACATGTTTCTGAGTGTCTCTCGGAAGTGAACAGCAGATTTAAGCATGGATTCAGTCATCCTGGGAGAGATCTCATGATTAAAAAGAGAAAAGCCTCTTTGGGACGGGAAAGCTAAGAGGTCTGTGTGTGTGTGTGTTTGTGTGTGTGTGTGTGTTAACCTAAACATTAAACGACTGTCTGTTTCATTTCAGGGTGTCATTAGAGGTCATCCCTTTGGAGGATGGTGTCACCATTTAGAATGTGCTTTTAACCTTTATAGATGGTCAAACACACAGACACACACACACACACACACACACACACACACACACACACACACACACAGTACATTCCAAAGTGCTTTCTTTGTCCTCTTTGGAATCTTACTGTCTTGCACAACTAATTTTATTCATGTCTAATTACGGATAAGGCAAAATGCCACTCATTACAACATAGTATAAGATGACAGTGACACTTTCTTTAGCCAGCTATTAGTAGACAAGACTGGTCCATTTTATCACAGGATGCCCTGGAAAGTCTGCCAATTTAAATCAAAACCTCACTTCATCAGAAGTGCTGGAGTTCATGAAAGCATGGATTGGCTCAACCCAGACCAAATTTGCTCTCTGCTAGACCTGTGATTGCACACAACAATCAGACTGCATTACAGGTTTATAAGACACCACTATGGATTTATTTGTGTCCCTTGTAATACCTCATTGTTGACCTTGTTTTAAGTATTGAGGGGTTTCAAAGTTGAATCAGTGTGGTGAAACTAACATGATGTGATGTAGTGTAATAGGCTGTAAATCAACATTGCATATGATAACCTAGTGTAACACAACATGCCATGTCATAGCATATTGTAACATAATGGGACATGAGATAATGTGATGCATAATATGACATGACGTGTTTTGGCATAATGTAGTGTTGTAGGATAATATACAGCAATGTAACATAATGCAAAATAACGTAGCTTAATGGGACATGACACTATGCAAACTTAATATTGTCTTACATAAACTGAACATAATGCAACAGAACATAACGTAATGTAACATAACATAATGTACTGTTACATGACATAATGATGTAACATGGCACGATATTAACTACACTGGACAACTCTTGTGTAACTATACATCAACCACAGCCGCATGAATTTGTTGTTTGTTGTTGTCTCAAGGTTGTCTGCATTACACAGCCTTGATTTCATTTGCATCTACTAGAAAACCCATACCATCCTGGTGTCTGGACTTGATCATGCTAAATGTCAGAATAGTGTGTGATGATTCTCTGGTGAGTATTTCAGCTCTTTCCAATACTCATATTTGTAGTTTTAGATTGTTATTATGTGTGTTTAAGTGAATTTTGCACATAATTTTGATTACCCCCTGAAGGATATTGGGGGGTTCAATTCAATATACTGATACTGTGTGAAGGTTTCTAGAGTTGATTGCTCTCCCAGGATTTCTGTTGCTGCTTTAACAGCTGCAGACACACTATGGACAGTATGAGCAGCTTACACTGAATATATAGCATATGATACAGTACACTGTATCAGGCATTCTTGACCTTTTTTAAGTCCACTAAAAATTAGGCCTGAAGATGTAAAACTATCCAGAAAACAGAAAACAGCAAAAATGTTACCTAGAGATCCCTTACCACCAATCTATGGACATGCCAAGGCTGCCAAATTATAATCACAAGCACTCTACATTTACAACCACATTATGAGACAATATGAAATGTTGGCAAGTTAATGCCTTGGCAAGTAACACTGTTTTCCAGGCCTTTATGAAGCAGTGTGTTCACTGGAGCATCTTCCGGGGGAAAATAATTAAATAAATAAAAAATAATAATAAAAAGATTTTACTTGCAGTTTGGAAATGGTCACATTTATTGGTACCCAGCAAAGCCCAAGATGCCAACTTAAAACCTGATGTTCAGACAACACAGATTGTCTCTGTTTTAAACACTTAAATCCACTCATCAGTACAGATATGACGCATTTTATTTCACCAGACCTTTAAGTCTAGACGGAGGAACAATTGCAGACTTTCAATCACCTTTTTTTGTACAGTGACAACCAGAAGGACCTTTAATCATCTTTAATGTTAGCAGTGACTGTCTTAAGTATATTTAATCATCTTTAGTCTGGAATCTGGACTAAGGGACAGTCAGAAAGCTCTTCTATCTCCGTCAGCCTCAGGTCTAGATAGAGGCATTGTCAATGGTCCTCCATCACCTGCAAAAAGTACAAAAGGTTAATTTAGATCCCTGAAAATGTGTTGTGTGACATTTTCTGATTCAGATACAGACTGTGTTGATGCTGTAGGAAAAAGCAGCACATGGTGGCAAATTCAAAGGTAGAGGAATTTTCTGTTCAAAGAGAGTAATTTTCTGATCGGAGAGAAAAAACAGGGGCTTAGCAGTACATGTCATAATGAAACTGTCAGATGAGGGAAGTTGATTAGGAAATGCATTTAACTCAAATGCATTTACCTAGAATGAAACAAGGCTATTTCAGATTTACCTTGGAAATATTTTATGTGGTTTATGTGAAAAAGCTTTTTTCCCCTCAGATGGCAAAGAGAAGAAGACTTTTTAGCTCTATTTTCTATATAAAAAAATATATATATGTGTATGACTTAAGTAAACAAAATTTCCTCTGGTGTTGTGGGTGGAGGTGATTCAGAGGTTCAGCTATGATTTCTGTGAACACATCATTTCTGGGCACTGAAGTGATTTCCCACCAGTGACCAAATCAAAACCGAAAATGTATTTCGGTTTAAAAGGGCAAATCTAAAATCAGAATAGACTAATTGGTGGAGACTGCTCCACTTTATGATTTAGGCTAAAGGGGATGGGTGCATCATCACTGCCATCATCAAGCACTGCCTCGTGGAACTTTAAACAACAATACTGTGATTTGTGTGGTTTCTCAACTTGCACTGTTTTTCTTGGACAAATTTCATTTTTCAGATTGTTCCTGTGGAAACAACACCACCACAGAGAACAAGCACCCCAGGGAATGAGCCAGCAGTATAACACTTAGATTTTACACCATGCAGTGTGGAGGGTGCTACTTTGTCCCTTTACTGCTGCCATAGTGTGATCTTGTCAGAGGCTGTCTTGTGCAGCCTTCTTCTTCACAACTGATTTCAAACACACAGCGTCTCTGCATTTTGTTATTGCCTTATCACATTCTTACACACATACACACACACATACACACACAGAGCTGGGTTAAGTGTGATGGTGTCAGGATCTGGTTTTATGCCTGACAGCCATGCACACTGCACTTCTTTTTCATCGACAACACAAAGCACACAAAATCCAACTTGTCTTTACCTCTGAGCGTCTGCAGCACCACAATGAATGAATATATGAGGGGAAAAAAATAAGAAGGGTAAAATCCATTTGCTTTTCATTCTATCATCGTCTCTTATCACACTGTGGGATTGGAGGACACCTATTTTTGATGTCAGCTGAAAACTCTTTATTTCCATCTCACCTGGTCTCAATTCACTTTCAACTGACTTTCAGTCAGAGCAGCTGAAAATGTCAAAAGAAGCTATATTTCACACAATAATGATGGAATCTTCACTCAGTCACTCCTTGTATTTTTTTGTGAACTCACTGACTCTGAAGTAAATCAACTGAGCAAGACCAGACCTCATGAGACCGAAGAATAGTAGTTAATAAAAGTTGTTGAATTCAGAGCTTTTTTTTTTCGCATTAGGTTTCCTGCAGGTCAGTGAGGATTACAAAGTCTGTATTCAGCTTGAGATAAAGATATACAGTGACAAGAGGTCTTTGTAGGTTTGACCTCTGTATTAAACTTATTGATGAACAGCTTCTTTCTGCACCAGTATGTA
Source organism: Lates japonicus (assembly GCA_033238685.1). Classification (NCBI taxonomy): domain Eukaryota; kingdom Metazoa; phylum Chordata; class Actinopteri; family Centropomidae; genus Lates; species Lates japonicus. The sequence goes on along the minus strand of BRZM01001731.1, from coordinate 70,410 downwards.
TAGTTTAATTATTACTTATTTAGGATTTATTAACCTGTGCTGGTTAATGGTTTTAATCCTGTCCACGTGGGTCATTCTCATTTTTCACCTGCATCCCAGTAATAACTACAGCCGCAATTATCTACTGTTTTTCTGTGTTTGCTAATCGTCCTGCAATTTAAATCCCGTCCGGATCAGCTGGAGTGAAATTTAGCTTTGTGTGAAAATGGAGTAAGTTAACATGTTTCTTCCATCCTGATAGATGGAATCATGCTAACAGCAACACACAGGGCTATTTGACAGTGGATATGACAACAGAGAAAATGAATTCCATCAGGAGAGCAAAACCCAATAAGAGCTCCTTGAATGAGCAGTTACAAGTCAGTGACGGGATGGTGATGGTATTCTTTTTTTGAGCTACAATTAGCACTATTACAACTATGTCAAAATAGGTATTACTGGTTCCTCTGTATGATCTTTAAGTGGATTTTTGGACATTTAATTGCACAAGCAGTGGAGACAATGATATCCTTGGGAAGTGTAAGTCATACTGAATGATAATGTGTTGACTGATGACTGAGGTGATTTGACTCAAATTCACCTCATGTAGTATCTTCATCTCCCCTTCTCCTCCTGCTGAAGGTTCATGTCTATTACAGACCATATCCTGTAATTTCCCAGTGGTTATAATGCTTCCTGGAACAATGAGTTAAATTAAAGAGGAGCACAGTGAATATTTAATCCCCCCCATACTGTTAATCCTGTTCGAATGAGGCTTTAGCTATATTTTGCAGCTTTGCTGGCCACATAACAAATCTGCTAGTGTCTGTCTTGGTTTTTCTCAGGCTATATGCAAATCAGACTCAGCCCTCCTCTAGTCCACAGGGTGGAGGTTTGGTAAATGGCAAAATAAAAATAAATAAATAAAAATATATTTGAAGAGACTTTACTGTCCCTCCCCAGTGCTCGGTCTCTGCACAGCAGGACACATGCATGCTAACAGTTTGCACCTCTTTTTGTCACACACATATACACACATACACATGCATATCCTATTATCTATCTATCTATCTCTAATGTGACTATACAATGTACTGTACGCTGGCAGTCAGTATTTACTTCTTTTGAGTTTTTGAGACTATGAAAGAAAACTGACAATACATATGTGCAGCTGCACGGGCACACACACACAAACACACACACAGCTTGAGTCAGCTCCTCAACATAAAATTCTGACAAGGTGAAGAGGACACATATACACAGGTGCTATTCTATGAAACAATCCATGTTAATTTAGGCAGCTGTGGCTCCGGAGATCGAGCTGGTCGACCACTAATCGGAATGTCGGTGGTTTGATCCCTGGCTCCTCCAGTCCATGTACTGCAGTATCCTTGTGCAAGATACTGGACCCCAAATTGCCACCGATGACATCATTGGTGCGTGAGTGTGTGTGTGTTAAAGCACTTCATATATAAAGAGCTAGTGCTGTATGAATGTGTGTGTGAATGGGTGAATGTCAGCTGTAGTGTAAAGTGCTGTAAGTGGTCAGTATGACTAGAGAAGCGCTATATAAGTGCAGTCCATTTACCATTTACCGAATAAAGAGAGAGAAAGAAAGAATGGAGGCTCATGTGTCCCCTTTGGGAGACAGCTACTGTATTCACTGTTATATTCAGTTTGGTTTGGTAATGCCCAAATCACAGTGAATTATCAGCCAAATCTACTGTGCTACAGATGTTTTCAAGCACCTTCAGATTTGGTTTTATGTTCTGAGAAGTATACTGTAGGCAGGTAGCTCTAATGAGCCAGCATGTTATCTATCTAACCACAAGACAGAAAAAAGTTAGCTCGTGATTTGTGGACTGAATTTGTACATGACATTACATTTTCATCCTGAGTGAGAAAGCAGTTTAAAACACACTGGAAAATATGTATGTTAAATTTCTATATTTTACACAAACAACAACAAAGAGTTTTATGTTTTCATCTTTACTTCAGAGAATATATTACATATGTCCTGTTTACCTGCTTAAACCAAGAAAGTAGTAGCCTTTTTCTTCTTCTACACCTTTGTGATAGTTCCTGTTTGTTCTCATGAGATCCTGGAGGTGAGGTCCACATTTGGACCCTGTTGGAGAAGTTGGAGTTCTGGTTAAATTAATAAGTAGACTAAAGACCAGGTAGGTGCCAGATAAAAGGAGAGGGAATATTGGATTTGCATTTAACAGGTGGTCATCAGGAGTCCAGTGGGATATTAGGTGGTGCTTAGTCTCAGCTGGATGTGAGAGTGGGCAGTAGTGTGCAACACTGGTGATGTAGTAGTGGCTGTACATGCTACCTGTCAGTTGTGCCCTATACTGGCCTACAAAACAATTACTACTCTTTTAAATATATAGTATAAATATATCTAAATATCTGCACCACTCTCCACAGGTTTTACATGTAGCCTCACCAATGTATCTCTATTTCTTTTTTTTGTGTTGCATGGTGGGACGCTAGCCTCTGTCAACAGTAAACTGACAAAGCAAGCAATGTGAAAATGAACAATGACCATTTAAAGTATCATTTTGTGTTATTTTCTATTGGATATTATTAGATACTCTAAACATGATTAGTATGAGTAAACAGTGTGGACAAAACATCTAGCGCAGGAAGTGACAGGAATAAACATGCTTGGATTAAATGAGCAGGTATACACATGTAAACTGGACATTTCTGAATATCTGCCTGCCGGCCACAGTGCACTGTCTTAACCATCTGCTGTTCACTTAGTGAGCGTCTTGTGTGTGTTTGTTTCTATGCAAACTTTCATGGTTGCCTGCCTGCTTGTTTCCTGCACAATGAAGACTCTCTTTGACAGAGGTGTAAGTGTTGCCCTTACTCTCCATCACTGATCCATGTAATATCTGGGCTGCTGCCTGGCTCGGAGGCCTATATTACATGTTTCACCGTTGTGCTGACGGCAAAAGTATGGCATGTCAATTAGAGATGTTCCAGGTCTGCTCCAGGATGGGAGACAAAGTGGGAGGGAAGAAAGTTTCTGTGTGTGTGTGTGTGTGTGTGTTTAAGGTGATCAAATATTTTAAAAGGGAAATTCACCCAAAATTCACAGCTACATCATTATTTTCTTCAGCCTCTGAAGGTTGGCTATTACAATGAAAAACATGGCAGCTCACTCAGTTTTATCTAAGTATTTGAAAGTCAGAGTTTAATTTGTACTTCTTGCAGTCTCATTTACTCTGCCATGTATTTTCCCCTCTCAGACAGGCCTCTTGGCTCATATACTTAATGTGTTTTCCTGCCCTTGCTCGTTATCCTATCAGTATAACACTGCTTAACAGGTATGACTGTATTAACCTGCTAAGGGACCTCAGGGTAAAAATTAGCTGCTGGGTCTGTATTAACCTTGTCTCCTTTCCTCTCTCTGTCTCAATGTGGATGGGATTCCTATGAAGGTTTGTTGCGAGGTAATTTAATTAAAGACATACTCATCTGGGAAAACGCACAACATAAGCAAGTATCATTGGAAATTAATAGGGTCTTATAACTACCTTTTAGCAAAGGGACCTTTCTCAAGACGTCTTAGCTCAACATTAATAACAGATATCATAATCAATAGATAATAATCAATAGATTTATTTTTATTTTTTTGCCAGTTGATCGCTATGGCTAAACACACAATTGACTTATTATACATTATCATTCATTTCAATTTGTGTTTCTGTCCTTCCGGTGAATATAAGTCCAATATTACCTCTCACTCTAACTCTGTTGTTGGACTCCACCACCACCTGAGGCAAATATCTGGGTCTTTAGCTGCTAAATGGTCCACTGTGCTCCCCAGCTATTCGCTAACTGTGTTCATCTGCTATTTGGTTCTGGGAAGGTAGTGTACAGTAGGTATTTGGAACTTCTTCACTGAAGACTGTTGCCTGCAGCTAATGGGGAAAAAAAACACTAAGGAGAGTGGGCTGCAAAACCAAAACAGTCTACTAAAAGATGCTAAAATGTACTATAGACTATAGAGCTGAGAGGAACAGCAGTAATAAGGGTTAAAACTAAGGGGTCAGGAAGTCAGTATTATCACCTTTTTACCATACTTTGATCTAATCCACTCTGACTAAACATCAGAATCCATCCATCCATCCATTATCTATACTGCTTATCCGTTAAGGGTCGTCGGGGGGCTGGAGCCAATCCCAGCTGTCAGTGACAGTGCTAATCACTGCACCACCGTACCACCAACATCAGAATTATTATCATTATTATTATTATGAAGTAACACATAACCTTAAGAGAAACACTGCCTTTATAGCAGGGTTTGTTTTTTTTTAAATTAAGTTACTAGTTATCAATAAAGAATTAAATGTAGTGTTGCCTGGGCTTTTCCAGTCATTGCATTCAAATTGTTTTACCATAGTCATACACTAACTATCTCTCAGAAGAAAATGAGGTCACTGAGGTCTTTGTGAGTATAACATATTTTATACGCTTTTGAATTGACAACTGTATGACCACTGTGCCCTAATCCAGCCCATGACAAGCATTAAAAAACAGGGTATCCACACAGTAGTAATTAGCTCCCAATAGGCTGCTTTATTCACACAATGTTCCACTCAGATACTGTAGACCTTGACCAAGAATTATTATTTATTTATTTATTTTTTTACCTTTTTATTATCTTTGTTTTATTTATTCTTTGGGAATCCTCTTGATGTCAATAGCAGAAACTCTTATCTTTTACTGTAATAATATTTGCATTAACATGAGAGCAGCTGGTGGTGCATAATCTTTCCCATATCACTTGAGGCTCCTTTACATACTGTAAGAATGGGCGGTAAGTTGCAAGAATTATTGTATTCCTTCTCCCCAAACAAAAGCAGTAAGGTTAGCAGTTGTTGGCTAACATTTAGCTTAGTGAGGAGATGTAAGGTTATTTGCTAAGAGAGACACAGACACAGAAAGCCTAGTAGACAGACAGTGGATGCAAACCAAACTGCAAGGAGGAGCAGTCAGTCAGCATAGCTTAAGTGTGTTAATGGAATGCATTCAGGTGATGTGAATGTGTGAAAAATGGGATCATACTGATAAATTATGACATTTACTGTTGTTTGGCAACATGTGCTTTTTTTGTTTAAGTGACTTTGAACAAAACTTTCTCTGTATAATGTTGGAATGTGTCCTTTTCAGCCTGCAGCTGATCATTTTTTCTCTTCAAAATATGTGACAGTGAATGCTTACAATAATTGTGATGTCATTTTGTGTGGACACGCTGAGTGTACAAGCTGAATGAGCAGCATCACTGAGGGAACCACATTACTGACTGGTATTGATAACATGGCTACTGAATGCTAGATTATCCCTTGCCTGACATATGCCCCTCAGACTAAATAATCCTTCCAAGCTTTTCAAACTCCTGAAACGTAAAACACTGAGGCTGAATCAAACTATAAGTACAATAACCTGGCTTAGATAATCACACATGGTTGTTGGCCTGACATGACTTATACACTTCCTACTGTGTGTATAGATAGAATAGAGTGTATTAATCAGTGGTGTGCGTGCACAGGCAGGAGACAGAAAGCATCCCATAACAAATGAAGGCTTATAAGGACAATCATGAAAATGTGTTTTTATGCCTAAAACTGGTTGAATCACACAAATAATGGGTTGAAATGTTCCCTGTCCCAAGAAAAACCTCCAGTGATCTGGTCAAAGCTCTGGATTTTATGAAGTCTGTGGATGGTTTTACACACACTGGCAGTGTTCTATTGTTAGCTTCAGAATGGAGTCCACTACCCTCATGAAACAAGTGGCCCCCAACACAAGAAATACCCCAACACAAACTCCACACAAGAGTAAAAAACACAATACGTTATCTCCACAGCTCTCCACAGCTAACTTTTTGAATTATGGAGCATTATCACTGCTGCTAGCTGAGTTGTCTATCAAGGTGGCGTGTGATTTAAAGATATGCAATGCAAAAACTTCTGTCACACACATTTATAAGAAATGAAAATGATAAGCCAATATGACAAAGTGGAAATGTGTTTTCTATTGTCAACTGTATGAAAGACAAACAGGTCCAACTCTGAAATAACCTCTTATTATTGAGTTAACAGGATTTTAAAAACATGCTAAATCTATGCTGATTACAAGTTTACTACAATCTTGTGACTGGCAGCTGAAGTGTTTTTACCTCCTAGATGGGAACAAGATGCCCGTCTATACTGCATGTTTTTTTTTTGTTTTTTTTTCTTTTCTTTTTTTAATGGTGAGGGGCATGAAACATTAATCTAAAATACTGAATTATAAATGATTATGTGAAACAAAGTGTACTTTCTAGTTAAATGGCTAAAATGAGTTGTGTGTTTTGGACACCTATACATTTATTTTGCTGTGTATAAGAAGTTAGTGATACTAAAATAACAAGAATTCAAGAATTATAAGAATGAGTAAGGATTAAATACTGTATTTATTAAGCCTAAATTAATGTTTATATTTTATTTGTTTTTGTTGTTTTTATTTAACTTTATCTGATAAATGTGAATGGTGTAAATACTAATTACTCAATGTAGATTTGGTACAGTACACAATAGGGAAGAAAACATGATTGTCAGTAAGTTGATGTTCAATTTTCGCAGCAGTTCTAAATTTAACCTAGTGTTTCATGTAAATCATGTGCTGACTTTAAAAATGTTGGTTGAACTCATTCTCTTTGCTTTTTTACATAAACTTACAAAACTGGTTTTGTTGTTTTTTTGAGTTAGTTTTTACTGTGCAATGTGTCCCAGTGTCCTTTAAAGCATCCAGACTCACTGAGCTAAGAAGAAAACCTTGTGTAGAGGTAAAAGAAGTGGCCAATTTCCCAAAACAACAGCTGCCAGAAACAGAAACATTTGTGTGCATCATATCACAACAGTGACATCAGCTGCTCAGACAAAGGGGTAATTGTTTATCTTTAAACCTTTTCCCCTTTCTTTTTCTTCTGTTGCTCTCTCTTCAAGATTATTTTGTGTGTGTGTGTGTGTGTGTGTGTGTGCGTCCTTGTGTTTCTGAATGTGTGCCCTGCTGTGAGAAAACTGGAATCCAACAAAGGATTCCACAGTCCATTCAGACATTTCCTGCTGAGATTGAAAGTAGCATCTTTACGTGCACACACACACACACACACACAAACATTTCAGTGTTTGCCTTCCTCAGTGCACTTACAACGGGAAAGTACTTCTTGAGTAGAATGTGCTCTATCTCCCAAATGAATGTTGGCTGGTAATTAAAACCAAGAGGCAATAAAAGCAAAGTTATGTTGATGATGCATTTGCTCTCTCAGTGTTTCTATTTCAGATGCTGGACTGTGTTTGTATGCAGACATGCATGGTTGTAGATGAAATTCAAACAGCATAAGGCACCTTCTGCATCTTCAGCTAAATTTGTGACAAGCTTCTCTTCCTTGGAGTGAGACCAGATCCTTACATCAGGAAAATACATCTGTTCTGCACACCAGATAATTTCAATGTACACTGTGGGAGTAAACCAAAGCACCCATGTGGAAACCCACACAGACATGGGTAGAACAGGCAAAGTCCATACAAAAAGACACCACACCACAGGATGCACCAAGCTCTCTTACGTAGAGAAACTTACTGTAAATGGCTCCTTTTAGCCTGATGAATGCCACCTGTCAGTGAAGAGGTGCACATTCATGTGATTTCATCATTAACATGATCGATACCCCTGAAATTGCCATATAAAACTGCCTGTCTGCTCCATTTGTAATAAAGTTTCAGTCACAAATAATAAAAAAGAAGACTTTGTGGAGCTGAAAGTCCTGCTGTCAGAAATCAGAAGTTTGACAACTTTAGCAGTTTCAATAGTCAAGTTTCAATATTAGGACACCTGACACAATGAGTGAATATCTATGGTACAGCTGCCAACAATGTGTCATCACAGCAGCACTATACTGTGACAGAAGATTGAATGGTTTGACATGAAGTTAGACGTTAAAAAAAGCTCTTCTTAAAGCAAAGTGGTCCATGACTAATATGACAGGCATACTGCAAAGAAAAGTACACCACTATATTGGCATTAGAATCTTTCCTTTTCATTTTTTCGTGCAAAAAAATATCTTGTTACTCGCCAATTGGTGGCCCTTTGTCATTTTGTCATTGTCACAAAGAAGTATTTTTAATTAATGAGTGCTAATATCAGAGACAAATATGTTTCATTTTTAGACACCACTTCACTGTAGAAGTCATGTTCAACCACTTAAATGCTTTTAATTTGAAGTGGCAGCAATAGGATGTTCTGTTTGCATTACCAGTAACAGCTCCTATACAGTATAGACGCTGGATTACATACTGCATATTTTTCCAGTCAATTGCTCATGCTTAAAGCTGCTATATGTAAGTTTTTGCTATTGCTACATAGCCAGGGTTAGCATTATCAGCTGTTTACTTACCAGTCTACATACCAGAAACGTTGCAACTTCAGAATCAAACTTCATTCCTTAACTTGCCAAGAGCTGTCTCTAGAGGTGGAAAGCAACACCAATTTTAACTCTTGTTATTCCTGTTACTTTTTTTCTTCTCGTTAGCATTCTGTAAATTTCCCCATTGTGGAAAAGGATTATCTTATCTCTTATGTTCTGCTGACCAGCTAGACCTGGCCCATTCCATCCCATAATACCACTTTGCGATAGTGAGTCACTGTAGTGCACAGTATGCCTCGGTCCAACATGAGAGGAAGAAGTAGCACTGCCTAGAGAGAATATTAAGCTCTTGTTTTGTAAAAGCAATGATGGCTGAAACTCTTGGTAAGTAAACAACTGTTAATGCTAACATTGGCAGTGATAGCAAAATCTTACATGTAACACATTTAAATTGGCAGTCTGAATCAAGCACAGTAATGTGAGTAATTACCAAATATAAATACAAGGAGTTGGTTTGATTTCATGAATATTTAATGGGTGATCACTTTTGATATGAAAACCATAAATTTCTTTCACTCTCCAGTTTTATACGAAACCTAGTTTCCTAAAAACAACTAAAATGATTAGCTCCCTAGTCAGTCAGTTTCCATTAATGTAACACTGATGATGGATCTGATTATAACCCTCACTCTGGCCATTCACATTCAAGTATTGTCTTTAATCGTAGCATGAATACATTAAGTTCAATGTCACACAGCATACTTTATGGCTCTACACTGCCCATATTTTATTTATATATACCCTCTGATGTCTGAGGGCAACATTCCAATACAGATTTGTCATATGAGACATACTCATCTATTAAAACAGACAAATTCTCAACAAATAAGTCAGTAACTAAGTGACAACTAGGACTGCAAGTGTATAACATACAGCATTTGGCAAAGAGAGAGCACAACAAAATCTAACACCTCTCGAATCATAAAGACAGCAGCTGCTCCTTCACTGTCATTTCAGTTTTTTTTAGTTCAATAAATTCCGTATTTCATTGGAAGTGGTAATTTAGTGGATAATAACAGTGTTCATTTCAATTTCTTTCAAGATCAGATGCCTGATTCATTCATTTCAGTCATAAATGATTTCCATTTTTTATCTAATGAAGAAAAGTGTTGAATAAAGTACATCTGATGCAAATGGACAGCTATTTTTTATCAATGTAAATTTTATCCACAGGGGTGTTTGCTGCTTCAATGTGCCTTTCTCCGAGCGCACTGGGTTTCTTTTCCCTCCAGCTCTCTTCTTATCCTCCGTGTCTTCTGCAGAATGGCAAATGAAGGATTTTTGGAGGATTTCTTACTCCCTACCCTCAGAAACCAATGACAGACAAAAGCAAGTGGCCTAGTAATAATTCTGTCATACGGGCCACGGCTGGCTCGTCTAGTCATGTCTCAGGCAGATAAGGCCTTCGAAGGGCTTTCTGTCTCTGTTGTCTGTCAAAGTGAATGTTTCCAAGGTCATGGCTACACAGTTTTTGGTTTTAGTCCTTTAGAGACAAGTTGTAAACAAAAGAAAGGTCGAGGTCAGGATATGCTGTTCGCCTTTTCTTGGAGGTTCAGTAACTTTCTCCATCTCTGTCTCCATCGCTTCCTTTCAGCTTTTTTCCCTCTCTAACTCCCTTTCAAACCAGCATATCATCTCTCTTGCTGTCTCATTCTCCATCTTTTTCCACTCAGTTCCACTGTGTAAACATTTTTTTTTCTTTTTTTCAAATGCTTGTGTATGTGTGAAGGCGTCTAAGTGTGCATTTTGAGGATATTTTCTGTGGAAACCTGCAGCAAATAAGGGGATAGAGGAGCAATGTACAATTGACTGGGGCTTAACTTACTTTACATAATTGTTGCCTATAAATGCATTCCCAACATCAGGGGTTTAAGCGCCTGATATGCTTAATGGAGAGAGAAAGAGGGCTGTCGCACGCCATCCTGACGATGGAGATGGAGAGGAGGAGAAAGAGGCAGAGACAGGCTACATGGAGAGATGGAGGAATAGGGGAAAGGAAAATGAGGGAGTCAGCAAAGTAGAAAGCAGGTACAATTGGACTGTTCAGCAACATGCTTTGGCTGGTGCCCTCATTAAGCTACATTCTGCAGGCCTCAAAAGCTTTATTAGACTTTACAGGACAAATGACCTGTACCTTCCTCCAGTGTGTACTTCCTAATCCTATTGTTTACATGCTGATGCATGTCACACACACACACACACACTTTCTAACTGTGAGAGTACACACACAGTGGGCTTCAATGCAGGCAGCATTAAATGTGACACAGTCCTCCTCAAGCACATGTTATTCACCAAACATTTCAGCTGTTATACTAATTAACTAATTATTTTCATCAAACTGATTGTTACTTTCTTGATTAATCATCCCTATGCAATTATATATATATTTTTTGAAATTGATAAATAATTGATTATAATTCCCCACACCCAATGTGACATCTTTAAATGTCTTCTTTAGACATTTAGCTTACTATCAATCAAATCTTCAAATCATGATTTTATCCAAATAGTTGTCCATTGTCTAATCTACAGCATTAATCATCTAGTTAGAGCTAAAAGTGCCCACTTAGGGTAGAAACATATCTCTTTAGTCTGTATGCACTTGCATGAATGTTTTAAATTTTATTTATTTATTTTACATGGAAAAGTTGCATAATGTGTAATCTCTGTCTATCTGTTGGTCCAGTCAATTATTGAGATTGGATTAGCCCACAGCTCATCTGTTCAGCAGTTTATGACCACAGTTATGGAATCACAGCGTCTTTGATTATTTCAAATCAGACGTCTGACACTGACATGTCATCTTTTGGCATCTTGAATAATATATTAATTTCTCATGAAGTTGTATCAGTTTAACTGACTGATTACATATGTACTCTCTGTTAAATGTACTGGCTGTTTAGTGATAGATGTGGATTCCATTTATTATTTTGGTTATTAGATAATGTATTATTGAAAAACTTTTTTTTTTTTTTTTTTTTTACTGTATAATTTAAAGTCATAAATGCATGATAGCCACAAAAGTGATGCAAGGCAGACGAGGAGAAGTGTATGCAACTTTTCCTTTACATCACTCCCACCAACCAGTTTACTTACTCCAACCCTCTACCCTCTAACATGATGAACCAAAACACAACAACAGACTTAAGAAAGAACAACATACAAACATTAGCAGACTACCAATACAATACACCCATTTCCAAACCCCTCCCCTATTCTACTCTATGGCCATTATAGATGTGAGCAAACAGCATCCAGACATAAAAAGAATTTAATTTTGCAAATTTCCTCCATCACCCATGTTGAGTATATATAAAGCATGTGAACTAACCAAAGTCTGTACATATTGTAAATATGTCTAATAAATTGATTAAATGATTTTATCCAGTTAAAATTAAATGTACAACACAGTGTGCAAAAAGTGTGGGGTTGTGAACACTTTCTGAATCAAGTGTGCATATGAGAACAGCTCTTAGAACACAGTGGGTCAGTGTCAGAGGCAGAGAAAGTTCTACGATATCCCACCTTAATCAGTGTTTCTGCCTTTATTTATCTGCTTTAATTACCCAGCTTCCTCTGGTCTAACAAATATGTTAAAAATATGACATTAGTTTTTCTGTCAATTACAGACCAGTGAGGTCTGTGCCAGGTTCTTGTCGACGCCTCTGCCTTTCCTCGGTGGCTGATAGAGGTTGATTAAAGTCATGGATTACTTAATGCTTCTTTAAGCAAAAATTGAATTACTGACATCAAACAGCACTCCATTACAGTAAGGAGAGTAAATGTATTTCCACCCTTGGTGAATGCCAACAAGGACATACTCTGACAGGAGAGCTGCTTTTTGCTGCCACTGCCATCAGCCAAGCCAGAACTCCTCCTGTCACCCTCCTGCTGCCTCCACCTCCCACTGCAGCACCTCCACACACGGGGGCGGGGGGGCGCATTGATCAAGTGTCAGCCGTGGAAGAGGGCCCAGCGGATCAAGAGCTGCTGGGGGGAGGAGGCCATAAAGTTGGAGCACATCCACTGTCTTTAAATCCTCTAGGCTGTTGGAGGCCGCCGGGTGTATCCTCTCCCATCCTGTGCTGGCTGCTTTGTCTGCTGACCGTAAGCCCAATCATCTGCAAGAGCCTCAGCTCCTCCTCTGGCTGCAGTCCTGGTCCAAATCCCAGCCGCTGCCTTGCTTCTGGTCTCAGAGCTGTCCAGATAAGAGGATCTTCCCCAGCAGCAATTTCCCCGCTCAGACGCCAGCTGCTGACGGTGCTGAGGTGAGGTTGTCAAATGTAGTTTCACAGCAATGTCATGTCTCGTCAGGGGGTGTAATTTCTCTCGTGCGGTTCTGCTGTTTCTCTTACCGTCGCCTCTGTCTGAGAGAAGCAGCAGTGGATCAACTGCATGCTGTTTAAAAAGGGCAGCATGAGGAGGAGTCCATCCAGGAGTACAGAACTTTTGGATAACCCCTCCACAGGCTAGAGTGAATCTACAATGTTACTTGATTCTGTACATTTAAGCAGTTTTTCCTTGAATGATGTTTGTATGTGTAATATTTCCCAACCCTGCCTATTTGTGGAGCTCTTGCCAGAACAATATCAATTCCTGTACTGGCATAAAAGGATAAAAGTCAAACCAGGTCACTTTTTACTGTAGATTTTAGTTTTTTCACCTGGTTTCATGTCTTCCACTGAAAATGGTTTGAGTCAGTGCATTGGAGCAAATTGTAATCTGACAGACAGTTTGAAACCCTTCAGTGGGTGGTCTAATAGGCACTGAAGGTTGATGTTATGCAAGTGTAATTGCATCCATTTCTCCTACCCGCAAATAAAGGGTCCCCCTCATGCTGACAGATGGGTGGACACACAGCCGGAGCTTCACAGCGCTCTTATGTCTGAATTAACAAATGTTTAAATGTTCAGTAGGAGAAATTAACTTTTTTAGACTTCTAGATACTGCTTTGTGTGAGTGTTAGTCTGACTTTAGACCAAATTATTTTAAATACAAGAACATACAGCTCTGTGTAATTACCTCACCTTGCATCCAGCCATTTTGTTATCAGGTCTCTCATATACTGACTGGAAAACAGGTTTTTGTTTATATGACATTTAAGGAATCAACATGGAGAAAGACAAAATTATAACATGGTAACTTATGTTCATGTAAACATACTGCTGGGAAATGCCAATTCCTTGGTTACATATACAGGTACGTATGTATAAGACTTCAGAGGGGGAGAGTAACAGCAGGGTGGATGGATCAAAGGGAGGGTAATTACATGGAATGATGTGTATATATTTAAGTTATCTCAATCCAAGTCCATCTGAAACTGAAACTCACACAAAGTAGACATCAAGCAGCCACACTGGAAGAATGAGTGAAAAGCCTAAGTCTTGACCTACATGTTCACACTGATGTACAGTAACCAGGTCAGTAAAGTGCTCCCGATCACTGAAGTAGTCTTTTCTTCTATGAGTAATCTAGTTACATAAGTGCATATATCCACCGATCAGCCACAGCATTAAAACCACTGACAAGTGAAGTGAATAGCATTGATCATTTCTTTACAATACAATGTTCTGCTGGGAAACCTTGGGTCCTGACATTCATCTGGATGTTACTTTGACACCCCCCTTTTCAACAGCACTCCCCAATGGCAGGGGCCTCCCCTCAGCAGGACAATGCTCCCACCACACCACAAAAACTGCTCAGAAAAGGTGTTGACCTGGCCTCTAAACTCCCAGATCCCAGTCTGATCCAGTATCTGTGAAACCCACCTATTTTGTGTAGGTCCCCCTTACATGCAGCTCCTGGCCCTGACACCCCTCTGACACCTCTGGGGGTGTCCAGTGAGTGTCTAGTACACGGTCTTGTTCCAGTGCATCCCACAGATGGTGGATCTGTCAAAGTAACAGTCAGAACAGTGATGAATGTCAGGACCCAAGGCTTTAATGAACACTGTAACAAAATTATCAATGTTATTCATTTAACCTGACCGTGGTTTTAATGTTGTGGCTGATCAATGTACGTCCTGATTTTGAGAAGATATCAACCTTGATAAGTGGAAATGTATCTAACAGATACTGATCTAAATATAATGGTGTGAATAGGTGTAGAAAGGGACCCATCACTTTGATTACACCCGCTAATATGCTAAGAATCAACACTTCAGCAGCAGCAGCAGTTTCAGTCCTCCGTCCCACTGTCACAGGACATATTCAGGCACACACCACTCCTGCACACTCAGACATACATTTGCAGCACCCGGCCAACACACAATCACTATAGATTGTGACCTGGAAAAAAAGCATGATTGAAGTCTAAAAAGATGCTTTTGGGCAGGTTGAATGTAAGTGACATGTGCATTGCCAGTAGCTTTAGCAATGCAACATATGTAATGTCACCATCTCTAACATCTAATCAATACATTCAAAGACAATACATCCAACAAAACTCACCCTGACTTAAACTAGGACAGAGAAGCCCCATGACCCCACAATACCTCCACATCATTGACTAGATTTGCTCATTCCTTTTGGCAGCTGGATGTCTAAAATATTGTTGTTGGGTGAAGGACGAATCTTGTGGATATTAAAATTTTTACGAGGTTGAGCTTTGGTACTTGTAGTACTTTTAAAGAGCCTTTTTTTAGCGGTAAAAGCTGAAAAATCAAATCACAGTCCTTGATATCTTACCAAACAAGCTATACTCCGTGAATCGCACAATTTTATTGTCTCACATTTTGTTCTCTTTCTGTGTGTGTGAAAGAAGTCCAGTGACTCTCTCTGTCAGCAACAGACAGGTACAAACTGTATCCTCCATGAGCAGGGTGCTGTGGGCCTGTCAAGATAAGATGAGACTTAATTGGTCTGCGGTGGCGGTGTGAAATGGCAGTCAGACACAAAATTACTCTTGCTGTGGCTCATCCCTTTTTCAAGATTCAGTGTTTCTTAATAAGAGCAACTTTTGCTGGACCAGCAACACTTAAACCTCCATATATTTGCTCTTTAAAGGTCAACAATGTACTCTCCACCTCTGGTTTCATTTAGGATTATCAAGCTCAGTTTGCATCATGGCCGCTCCGTTGATCGCTGAAAACAAACACTACTAATTACTCACGTCTGTACTGTAACCACTAATCATGGCTGATGCTGATAATGAGGACAAAGCGCACATTAAAGTAATTGCTGTGCCAAAACTAAGCATAATATGTTTTTGTATTAAAGAAAAAGAAAAATTAAACACACAGTATGTGAAGGCTTTTCCCTCCTGAAATGTTTCCAAATACACTCTGCTAGCTAAACACTGTAACAGTCACTGAATTATATTTTTTACATATTGTTTTTCTCTGTTGATACTATAAGTAAATTGTTCCAATAGTTTATTCTCTTCATCTCTTGAAAAACTTTCCTGTGTGGATTGCTCTGGATCCAATACAGTCTGTTTATATTGGGGCTTTTATCCAATCAGCTTTCAGCCCTGTGTTGCCAAGTTAAAATAAATCTGTCTTTGGGCTTAGAATCAGTACGAGCTCCTGTAATTCAAAATAAATAGCAATGAAACTGTTGCCTCGTGGATCCATGGTAAAGAGCATACTGGTCAGAGCTAGCAAACCCAGTGCACAAGCTAAAACATGTTAGTATAGGTTGTGGCGCTTTCTCCAACCCACAATGGCTGAAGGAGGAGGATGAGGTTCAGTGACTCTGTTGTAGAGGTTATCTCTACATCTCAGCAGTTCAACAGTAAGTCCTTCTATCATACGCAGGCTAATGCTGAAAGTGAGTCGCCCAGTTGTATTTTTTGCATCGTCTTGGTCGCTTTAAGGCTGAGAATGTTTTGAGTTTTATTATCTACAAATAATCAGCAGTTTTGGTGAGTAAAATGCATTTTACCTTTATTTTATCATTTACGATGTTTTGTCATTTTGTTAGTTATGCCAGTGCTTCTGCTGGAGATGATGTGTGTGTTAGGGCAACTGTGGCTTGCAGTGTTTGGAGACCTACTGAATTGTGTTAATCAGGTTTTTATAGCATTACTTCAGTAATGGCATTATTCTGGCTACCATGACATCTGTACATGCAAAGTGTTGTTATACACTGCGTTTCTGTATATTGTTGATGGTTTCTATAGCTGTGACATCATATACTTCAATTATTAAGAGGTGGGTTAATTCAGGTAGGATACGCAGTGAAGGCCAAAGTGTGAAATGCAGCCTGCACTGCAATTTAAGGAGAAAAAAGAGATGTACCTGATAATAACTAGGGGTGGGAGGTGAAGCCTTCAAAATATGAGATATATGATAACTGGAATTTAAAGGGAATATTAAGTCCTTCCCGTCAAATCAGACATAATGGAAAGTAAATATGCAGAAAGTACTAACTCCCTCGTACATCTATGGGCGTTTGGCCTCAGGGACCCTGGCACACCTCTCCTGCCGGGGACTTTGCCAGGCTAGACAGAGATAAAACATTGGTGGATGATGCTGGGGCTGGCTGGGTGTGTGACTGAGTGAAATGAGAACTGAGGAAGGCGATGAGATATATAATCTGGGGCATGGGGTTTCAGGGAGAGAAAATGGAGGGGAGATATAAAGGGGTAAGACAGAAATTTAGCTATATATAGATGAAAGAGGGAAAGGCGGGCCATAGCTGAGAGAACAATTAACACAACTCTGTAAAGTTACAACATTTTGAGAGTATGAATATATTCGTCGTTTCTTTAATTCCAATAACTGTGAGCACTGTAATTGTTCACAAAGGAAACGATAAATGGGTACATTTATGGGGACTGTTTTAATATGGATGAGACATGGTGGTGTTTAGTGATGTGTAGTGTATAGTGGTGTTCTGTTGAAATAGTTAGATGTTTTTGGGAACAATTTATTTCTTTCTTTCGGAACACTGATACCCTATCAGTGACATTATAAAACACTATTTCTACATTTCCTAGTTATGCTCATTAAGTCAACCAGCTGCTGGCTACAGCTAGTATTTACTAGTTGTATGTACAGGATGGTACAGGATTTTTTGATTAGTATATTCATTTCCAACATTTGTTGTTTATATATTGACTGTTGATGTCATTTGTATATTTTGTGACCTGTTTAAAAGCATATAAGACAAATTCCTTTGAATTGATTTCTGAACAATGTATATGGGATTGAGTCAAAATAAACTACAGCATGTGTGCTCATGGTAATGAATTACCATGTCACCCAGTGTAATATTGTGGATTCGCTGATGTGTGTTTGTTTTGGGTTTTTTAGACAACAACGATTGCTCTGTGGTGCAGATATAATAAGATACTTTAGGCTATGAGTAGGATTAATCAATAAATTCATCAGTGAAATGGTCAGTGCCACGACACAAGTTTCCTTGGGGTGTTGATAATAGAGAAAAACACAGAGATATCCTGGTTTATTTTTAATCTAAAGTCTTATAGAAACTAGATTCAGGCTACAATCTGGGAAGGAAAGGTGCCTCCTTTTACCAGCATGTTTGTATCCAAGTATGAAACAGCAAGACTAGAGCAATATCAGTCCACTTAATCAGGCTCCACTTTGAACATGCAGCCAAACTTGTACCTGCTATGCTCTTGTGTATAGAGTATGAATATTCCAGACTGAGACGGGGTTTGAAGGAACACTTTGAAATCTGTAACAGCTGCTATCCAAGATGTTTTTAAGCGTGTTAAGGAGATTAAGGATTTATAATATAGACACTGATACTTACCAGCCTGAAACAGATCATTAGGCTTAAGATTTGTTAAAGTGACATATACATTGTTAGGTTATTCAAAATCATATTAATCTTTTCTTAGAAATCCTTTCTTTCCACCGCAGCTAGTTAAATGTTTATGAAATTGTAATAAGTTTAGAAAATCTTCCTCTCTCAGAGAGGAGGCTCTGTCTACGAGAGAAGCCATGACAGGTCTGGTTACACACACTTTTCTAAATGGTCCTAGGAGGCACAATGGCAAACTGACTGAGCTTTTTCTGTGTTGTTATGTTGAAAAAGGTTTAAAAGTTAAGTAGGGTCATCAGTGGTAATATCTGCTGTTTCCACATTTAAATGAAGTGTTATGGGATCACAGGTGTTTGCTGACTTTTTATTAGCATTTTAAGTTGAATAAACACATACAAACCAATATACACACACACAACCACAAGTTTAAAAATAAAATAAAATAAAATACACCACAAAATTGAGGCAAAACAAAAAAACAACAAAAAAAAAACATATACTTATGATGACTATAAATCATCCACACTTCAGATGAAAATAAAGCGTTATAAGATTACAAGGTAACACATGATATTTATGTTGTCTTTTAGCAATTCCTTGTAATTAGTTTATTTATTTCTTAATAATTAGAAAAGCGTAATCAGAGTCTTTCTTACAGTTTCTTCAGGTATTTTCCTGGGAGTAGGCACCGTGGGTTTTACTTATGGAGTTCCAAATGTTTAATAGAATTTTTAACAGAATTCAAACCCGTTGATAACGTTACGACCAGAATATATGACTGATACACTGCCTCTTCCTGCAATCTCACCAACATTTAGGGTTTGATTTGTATCTTTATATCTACTGGATTTTCTAATACTATAACTAAAAAGGGAAAATAGCTATCAATCAAATTGTGGGAAAAATGACTTAAAGACTAACTTTTATGTCATACCATGCCATGTCATTTGAGGTGTATAGAATAGAAACAGCTAAACTGAGTCTGAGATTCTGCCACATAAATGCAACCACACATCAATCCAAGTTCACCAGAAAGAAAAAAGAAATCTGGCCAAGAAAAGAGATCTCTCACTCTTGTGCTTTTAGCATGTGTGTGTGTTGTAATTTTAGAGCAGGACTTTGATACCTAGACCAGGGTTTTTCATCCAAACTAAAGCTGCCTGTGTGTGATGAAGACATGACTTTTTCTCGATTGTTAAAAGTTACAATTACAAATCTAATCAGCTAATTGAATACTAAATGTTCTTGGTGATTAGATATTTTAGCTGGGTTTTATAATCATGATTAAATTAGTCAAGGACTAGACAAGAAAAATGTCTGCAAATGCATTTTTGAAAATTAGTTAGAACAAATTCTAGGGAAAATGTCAGCTCAGTTAAGTTTCACCCCATTTCTAACAGTTTCCAATAGAGTAGAAGTTAATTTTAATGTTGTTGTGACGGTTTCATTGTATTCATTTCACCTTCTGCTTTACCAAAAGGTGAAATAAGGTACTATATTGATATAGTGCTTGTGCCTACAGTAAAACAATCGATATATGATTCATGGACAAACACACTATCTTTCATGACCCCACTTTACACTAACAAATTAAACTCCTCTGGTCTTTTATAATAATATGATAATTTAATAATAATGTTGTGATCCTTAGAGGATATATGGTAATGATGATTTCCTGACTGAAGTTGTTCTTACTCATGAGTCATTTATCTCCTATTTCTGTCCCATTTCCTATATGTTGTGCACTTGTCTACAGCACACAGACTTACATTTGAGTTTTATCTCTGTATTGCATATGCAGTTCACAGAGCAGGAGAGGTCCTAGATTATGGACGTTCTGTAATTCGACAGAGGGTGAAAAACAGCTCTGGTGGGTTGAGGAGGTGAAATCCCAGTAGCAATAAATCGATGATACAATGTAAGTATGTCAGAACCAAATGGGGGCTCTGAGTCAGCGCCAGTGGAAACTCCACACTTAAAGTAACTTTGGATGTTGTGTGTAGCAGACTCAAGAATATAAATAATTTCGTAACCTAGAGTCCAAAGCACTGACCTTTTAACTGTGTGTCCAGTAAAGAAAAGTTAGGAGCAGTAATTCCCCTGTGTATCAAAGTCAGGTTGACAACACATGGGATTATCGTACTTATTACAAAAGACCTAAAACACCCAAGTCCTGAATGGATGGTTATAGTTAGAGCATACCCTCCTTCAAAATAAGCTGTTTTACATTTCTGTTTGGTTTGGATAGAAAGAAAAGAAATGACAAGCGCTGTATTTAGTAGTGAGCTTATTGTATGTATTGAACATTAAAGAAAGACAAACAAAGCTGTTTTAGTGCTTCATTTTAGCATCTTTCCACCTCACTGTTTTAGCTTTCTGCCTGCAGCTTTTCTGTGTGTCTGTGGAAGTACTCACTGTACTCATTACTGTCTCATTTCAAAGCCACGGTCAGAAGCTGTTCCATCTACACCTGCCCAGCACCAAGCCAGCTGAGAGATTAGCTGCTGTAGCTAGTGAACACGGTGGAGCATTTAGTAGCTAGCTAACCACTGAGTTGTTAAAAATACAAAACCAAGCAAGTGAATACTGGACCTGCATTCATCAGGTGGACGAAACACAACTGAAAGCAAGCGTCCAAAAGAAAGAAAAAAATCTAATTCAGTTAGGAGCAGTCGCTGTCAAAAAGCAGATCTTACTGGGCTTTGTGAGTTATAGTGAAGGGCATGCACTGTGCCCAGCCCATAAATGCCCAACTACGATTTATGCCTTTACTATAGCTCCTATTTCAAACATGCACTGGGGACACTGTATCTTAACTTTGTTTTATACATTTTGTACAATAGCCTTGTAATTGTTTTCTATGCAATGACTCAAAACATGCTGCTGTGACTCTCTGGGTTAACGAATTCATTTCATCCACCATCCAGTCTCCATACCACCACCCATTACGTCTTCCCCCTCCTTTGTTTCCCTCACAGTCCATCCCAGTCTGGCAGTCAGTGTTTCCAGAGCAAGTGAGGCCTGGCAGCCTGTCTGCCACTTCATCACTGACCTTCCTCCTTGTCTCTCCTCCTCCTACACTCTTTTTCCCTTCTGCCTCTTTTCACTTGCTCATTTTACAGCACTCTCTCCGTTGACCTCTCCTGCTCTCCTCTCCTTTATTCCCCAACTCTCCTGTTTTTCCACCTGGCCTTTTCTCCTTTCCTCCTTTTCTATTTCTTTATCACTGACACTCCTGCCCGATGCTTTCTAATTCTCCCCCTCCTACCATTTCTCTCTCCCTTTCTCCCTCTCTCCGTATGCATGCTGATGAATGTGGCGTGCTGGCCGGCACAATTACTCAGACTTGTTCATTTTCATATAAAGTGTGGTTCTGCAGCCAAAGTGTAGCGGGGAAGGAACATATTCTCCAGAGTTTGATGAGTGGATATTAGAGAGATTGCAGGGTCTCACTGCAGAGGAGAGGACGGTAGAAGGGGGAAGGGAGAGAGTAGAGGCTGTCACAGATGAGGAAGCCAATGGAAAACATAGTGATATGGAGAGGATGGCAAAAGGCAAGTAGAATGTACACTTCAGAAATGGCTGGAAATGTACTGCACTTGTGAGTTTGCAAATATCATCCGATACATTTTTTTAATTTAATCTAAAAGATGCCGTGACCATCGTATCATTTAGACCATTCAGAGTTGCCAGCAACAAAAAGTTTCTCCACTGTCTTCCATTGCCCTGAAAGCAGCGCATCGTCATTTTTAGCCATTCCTCATTTAAACTAATGACTCCTACTATAGACACAAGCTAATGAGCCTGCTTGCTGCCAACAGTGGTTTTAAGTAAGAATGCTGTCAGTTCCAACCAGCCATTTTTCAACTCAAATGCAGTTGGAGGAGCACAAACCTTCACCCATAATGAATGAAACACAATCAATTTAGAGCCTCAAGCCTTATTTAACCCAGGATAAGATATTGGTTAATTATTCTGCTTGTGCTGCTCACAAGTAAGACACACCACCTACCCACCCAGCTGTGATACTGGATGTTCAAGACAAATACTTGTTTTTGACTCACAGGGCCAAATCTAGTATGGATGTAACAACAGAAAGGCCAGTCCTTTGAATGAAACAGGCTTATATCAGGCCAAGCCTTTTTCTTCTGATTTTGGATAAATATTGTATACTTATCTGTTCCAATTTAATTTGCTCTAATGTGAAACTTCCCCATATTTAACTGTTCTTGATAGAACATAATATAGATGCAGCAGACTAGATGAGAACAGTGTTCTACGATCAAAAATAATCAAAGATGTCAGAGTAATAGCATGAACAGAGAGTAGAGCCCACTCTGTTCTGACACACCTGACATATTGATTTAATGACAATTTAAAAACTCTCTCTCTCTCCATATATATATATAGCATAACTATATATATATATATATATATATATATATATATAACTATATCTTCAACTCACACAAATGTAGGTGAATCCTTGAAGTAAAAGGTTAATCTTACTATCATGTTTGGGCTAATCTAGAACAATAGTGAATATGAGATTTTACATGATAATTTTTGTCGTGCAGGGATTTATTATTATTATTCTAAAAAATCTCTTTCTGTCTGCCTCCTCTCTGCTTGTGTATCCACCCATCACATCATAATGTATTTGTAGTCCTGATTAGAGTACTTTAACAGCAGACACCACTACCTGCAGGAAGGGTTAATGGAACATTCACTGTAAATCTCTCCTGTTTGTAGAGCAGTTTGATTTTAGGATGCAACATAAGTAACACCCTGAACCCACAGCATAAGTCATGATAAAGACAAAACTGACAATTTAGACCATATGCTTGTACTGTTGTTTCATGGTTTCTAATTATTTAGACTGTAGCACTATGTGTGATTTCAATCAAAGCAGAAACAACAGTTTCAGTTTTATTAATTCTAATAATTACTTATTCATTCTTTTTCTGAAGCTGTAAAGGATTGACATCTTTCTGTGTGCCGGAAATTTACTTGGAAAATTAAATCCATGTAGTTAGCATTCTACATTTTCACTGCTTGTCTGTAAGCTCTGTTGTTCTAGCATTTACCTTTTATATCAGCATGTTATCCCATCAACTGAGGATATGCTACTCTCATCATTGCTAATTGAAAATCAGAATTAAACACAGCATGTATTTACAGAAACTTATCAATATTCACTCTAGATTTGGTGACTTTGAAGACTCAGCAGCAACTTTTTTTTGATTTAAAAAAAAAGCCAGAAACAAATCAGTAACATTTCTTGAAAAAACTGTTATAATACAGCCAAATAATTTTCAGTCTCAACCATTGACCTACAACCACATTGCTAGAACAACTGGGAAGTATAATGTTGGGTGACTTTTTTTCTTTTTTTTAAACCCTGTATTACATTTCTGCAAATTGGCATTACTAAAAATGTTTTCCATTACCTTCATTCATGATGGACATCTCATCTGAATCTACATGGAGTATATTGTGTCCTGTGGTTAGATTTAACGGTTTGTGGCTCTGAGGAAGGCTCACTTGAGCTGTGTGCTCACAGCCTCTTAGGTAACTCCAGCTGTTGATTGTGTGTGTTGATAAGTGGGCAAACAACAATGGCCCCAAACAGCTATGTTTAGAACACCTGCATACACCTATCACCCTTGAGGGACACTGGAGTACACCATACACAGCTAATAAGCCTATCTAACTCACCTGCTACCACAGACACTGTATCTGGGAAGTTGATGAGGCTGAGTACCCGTTCTTCTTAAATAATAAAATGTGATACTTCAGGTATCAGGTAAAATCCTAGATAAATTAAATCCTTAAATCAAATGGAAAATGTGAGGTCTATTTTGTTTTAGTGTTGAACACATCTAGCAAGTGAAACATAATCTTTGAATTGAGTAAAGATATAAAGCATGTAAATGAATGAAGTCATTTTGCTGAAAGAAATTCTGAGGACACTGAATATTAGATACAAACTGAATTCTTACAAACCTAATAAACTGAATAAAATGAACACAATAAAAAGGTAAATAGGTACATCTTGGTTATTTAAAAGTACATATCCAAATCAGATGGTGCAGGTCTTGCACAGTATGTGGGTGGATGGTAGCTTATATTGTTTGATTGGTGGGGCCTGGCAGGACAGTGCTCTATTTTGGGTGTCCTTGGCATAAAAAGCTTGACATCCTCAGGCACTGTGGCTTTCGTTTTATTAGCTTTCCATACATGTTGATATGTTTGCATATGTGTTTGCATAATCTACAACCTTGTTTTATATTATATATAATAGATTAATATTATTATTATTATTATTATTATATATTTACCTTCATCTAATCCATCTACCAATACACAGGATCTGATATAACTGTATTCTGTCCTGTGTGACACCAGAGTAGAAGCCTGACTTAGATGTCAGAGGAAAAAAAATTGTGACAGAGCTGGCATGAGATTCTCCTGTGGGGTGGATCCATAGCGCCACCTCATGAAACATCAAAACTTCAGTTTGACTGTCGATATTCCTAAAAAAGAGTTTTAACATTTGAATACTTCTGCCTACAGTTATTGACCATGAGAGGAAGTGAATTTTGAAATAAACAAGATAAGATCAATCATCTTGTTCTCAGCAGGAAAATGATAATTTATCCCACAGGGACAGGACAACTAATCATATGTCACCTCAGGTCAGAAGGTACTTTTGAGGACCTTTAAGGTTTAAGTCTTAGAATTCAGACTTGGCATGCAGCTGTAGATCCAACAAAAATGGCGCATTAAAGTCAAAAGGTTAAGACTGTCTCTTCCTGGACTTGGATGCAGAGGACAATTGACACCTGATTCAGACAGAGAGAGACAAGATCAAATAGTGGACCATTGCAGAAAAAACCAGGCGAACATCAGAACAGATGACTGACCTCAGGCCAAGGTTCAGCAATGTCCAGTTGCATCACTTTCTTAATCAAAGTGGGCATGAGTCCTCTTCTTCCATACAGGAAGACCCGAGGAATAACCCACTTTTGAGAAACATAGAAAAACAAATTAGTATTTGCTAAAATGTACATTGGGAGTTCAATTAGAGCTTTTGGTAAATCCACATCAAGCTCTATGTTCACAGAAGAAAACAATAAACTTTCAGAAGAATAAAACTGCCTCACTGTGAATCACACCTGCTTGTTCTAACACAGACCCAATTAAGGTGCAAATCTTATTCTTTGTGTTTTCAGGAAGTTCAGAAAAATGTGTACATCTCTGTGAATTTGCTTGGGAAAATTACAGCTTAGTGGAATAGAGACCCAGGTTTAAGCAGCGGACAGTAAACAATGATAATTTCTGCTGAATG
Source organism: Lates japonicus (assembly GCA_033238685.1). NCBI lineage: Eukaryota > Metazoa > Chordata > Actinopteri > Centropomidae > Lates > Lates japonicus. Next base: position 44,858 of record BRZM01001731.1, on the reverse strand, counting down.
GTACTTTTACTAGTAATGTTAACCTATACTTACACCTTGCCTCTGCAATATGCATTACTCAGGGCTGAAAAAAAGCAGGTCCAACTCCTTTGCATGTTTTTCAAGTAGAAAGGAAGAATTTTTTGTTGCAATTGATATTAACCTGAAGAGTAAAAAAGCAGCTGCATAGATGTGATTTGTGATTCATTCTTACTATCTGGGAAAGGTGGAAACTGTTGGCGTTAAAGACGCCAGTCTGACACCTAATTGCTATTTAAGTATCACAGACTGGAATGACACAAACAAGCATTTGGAGGAAACTACTTCTTTTTTGATTAAATCTACTCGATTACAGATTTGAAAAACAGAGAAAAATAAACTCAATAGCAGAGAGTTGTTCTTTTTGCAGCCACAATAACCCTCAACCAGGCAGTGTCAGAGAGCCTTGTTTGTAATCAATAAGTCTGACAACTAATTCCAGCAGTTTGGACTTGTGACACTGAATTCAAGGGTGCTTGCATTTGCAGATGCTGCAGTTCATACTGTTTGTAATAACGATAGTGTGTGTGATGTAGGCATGTTTGGTAATCCCCTCCCATGGATTTGGAAAGTTATCTTTTCTGACAGAAGAAAGGCCAGCAGAGGGAGGAGGTGTTCTAAATTCTAATCTTCCAGCGGTTTTGTCGATAAGGCTGCCAACGGTTCAGCCATTCTGCTCACAGCTCAATCCAATTGGGTAAACCCAGCACAGGCCAGATGTTGCGCTCTCTTTCTCTCTCTCTCTCTCTCTCTTACTCTCACACACTAGCTCAACACTTTTACTTTCTTCCCCTTTTCATGATGGAGGAAGGGCATGAAGAGGTTGTTTCTTGTTTGAAAACAGAGGCTGTACATGTCATCCAACGTGTAGGGCATCTACAGAGATACTTGATGAAGCTCTGCTTTGTATGGCTGTTAAGTCCTGGAGAGTCCTGTGTCCTCAAGGGCCTGCGGGTCGAACTGATAATCGTCAGCTTTATGTCACTGCCATCTCTTTTTACAGCATTTGAGAATGTTGTACTACAGAATAAATGATGTAACCAATCCCCCATTTGAAAGTAATTCTGGCTCTGCAGCACAGTCTTTATAGAATCCAAGCACTAAAACAAGTCCTCTTGCCACTATGATGCAAGGTGTGAATGCATGCAGAACACATTCCAACTGGAATGCTGGTGGTAATTACTCAACTTTATCGCTCTCATCCATTTACACAAAACACATGGCTTTAAAAACATCTTCAGGCTAAACATAACCTAACTGTTAAGTCAGGAAAATCCTACACATAATGTATTGTGTCAGTCTAACTCTAACTTTAATAAATTGTTTGGTGATTAAATCACAGTAATTTAGATGGTCTTACATTAACCAAAGTCTATGAGAGTTATGGACGGTACAGAAGGTTCAATTCATGACCTTCTCACAGGTCAGCCCTGCTAAAACACTAACAACTATGTGTAACTCTACAAATGAGGCATTCGCAAAGGAAATTAAGCAAACAGCAGCATCATCTCTATTGACCTGAATGTTTGACATCTACCAGGTGCAAATGTAAAAGGCCAGTGATCAGGCGTAATTATTCCCAGAAAATGTATTCAGATACATATTATTAAAAGCAGGAGAAATGGGTCTTTCAGTTCATCCATGACTGGAACCTTGCTCACAGTGGATTCATTGAAATCTGAAACAAGATCTAGCCAGTGTAGCATTAAATGTGTGCAAGAACTGGGTAACACAAAACTCAAGGAAAATGCTTGGTTGTTTGAGTCTGTAGGAGTACAGTGATGACACCCACACTGGTAAACCGTCATACAAAACTTTCAGTCAGAATTCCAGTGGTATGATGGATTTGAAGGGTTCGTTCAGGTCAAAATATTCTTGAAACTACGCCAGCAACTTTGGCTCCAATTCAACGTGGAGATAACTGGTGTTCAAAAGGTTTAAAGTCGCTCTTACATTATGTAGGAATGATTAAATCAGAACACTGTGCTTGTGGTTTGAAATGTTACCTGCTAAATGGCAGGTGGCTGAGGAAGGTTGAGAGGGCAAGTTTTTGGACATTGTTCTCACTACTTGAATTTCTGATTTTAAGTGTCTTTATGCCTGCAATAAAATACCTACTGGATAATTTAACTGTAGGTCTTGCTCCCCGACACCCTATCAAAGTGTCAGAACTGGGAGGCTTCTTATGACTATTTTGGAACTTTCAAAACCAGCAATCTAAACAAACACACCTACCTGACGAGTTTGAAATCCTATCTTTTCTCCTTACCGACCTTCACAACAACTTCCATAACTTTTTGTGTACCTCTCAGTGTTGACAATTTGACTGAGAAAAGGTTGCCAATCAAAACCTAGATTTTCATATGGATAACCATTTTTGCTTCTGTCAGTCGACAATACTATATTGATGATTGTACTTCCGCAAGTGTGCTGGTATCGGTGTCTGGCTAGTCAAATTCACATATTATATAAACACCAGACACAGGTTAA